>JANUWF010001822.1:0-173008 GCA_026120185.1 Voacanga thouarsii
TTGAGAAATCATCCACAAGTACATAAGCATACCTCTTACCACCAAGACAAGTGGTCCTCATTGGTCTAAACAAATCTATATGTAAGAGTTCAAGAGGTTTTGATGTTGAAATTATTTTCTTGGGTTTAAAAGAGGTTTTGGTTTGTTTTCCAATTTGACAAGCATCACACACTCGATTTTTATCAAATCATATTTTGGGCAATTCTCTAATAAGCTCTTTTGAGGATAATTTTTTTAACAAATCAATAGATACATGGAATAACCTTCTATACCAAAGGTAGCTATCATCATCATTCATGGAGAGACATATAATATTATGAGCCATAAGATCATCGAGATAAAATACATATACATTTTCAACAGGTTAGCAACAAAAATTGTCTCATTGCTGGAACTATCTACAATAGTGCAAGAATCTTTTTCAAAATAACTTTGCAGCCATTATCACATAATTAACTGATGCTAAGTAGATTGTACTTTAATTCATCAATTAACAACACTTGTTTGATAATAGTAGAGAATTCCTTACCAATGTTACCTATACCAAGTATATTTCCCTTTTTTTGTCTCCAAATGTGATAAATCTATTATTTGTGACTTAAATATTTTCTAGCAGTTCGGTATTTTCAGTCATGTGCTTGAGCATCCATTGTCCAAAAACCAATTTGTAGAGCTCATCTTGTCCCATGAATGTTTCTATACATAAGATGAAAGAGTGATTTTTGGTACCCATACCTTCTTGGGTCTATGGGGGTTAGTAATAGATCTTTTAACTTTCCAAACTATTTTTATACCAGATTCCATTTTCTTCCTAACATGACACTTAGATGTTTTATGTCCAAAATTTTCATAATATGTGCAATAACTGTGAGTCACATATGAAGAAGCAGCTCTTACAAAGTAGGATCTATAATTTCCAGCTTTGATTTCATGCCTATAGCCTAGACAATTTCGGTTTCCAGCTACGTATTGTGCACCAAGTAATTTTTCCAAATTATTTTTGCTATTTGTAAAGGTGAGGTCATCAACTCTAATTTTCATATCATTAAAATTGCTGACTATAATTTCGAGAAAAAGAACTTTGTCAGACAAACATTTGTTTTCAAAAGACATATAATGCAAAGAATTTAGGATAATATCATTTTCAATATTTGAGCACATAATGGAATCCAGTGAAACTTTATTCTCATTCAATAGCTTTGTATTCTCATTTAACAAGGAATCAATCTTTATTTATATTTCCTTTTTTTCTTCTAGATAGCTTTTTAAGTTCATAAAACATGTCGAAAAGCAGCTCATTTGAATCATCAAGCTTCTCACAATCAGAATCATGCAATTTAGATATGAAATTTGGAAAAGTAGGATTTACCTTATCTTCCATGGCCATAAAACAAATATTTGCTTTTTCATTATCAGATTCACAGCTTCTTCAGTTTCGGACCCAACTTGGTCCCATGTCCTAATTTGCCCTTTTCTTTTCTTCATTTTTATGTCATTCTTCTTCTTTTTGACTTGCTTAGCTTTTTTGTCTTTAGCTACTGGACAGTCGGCGATGAAGTGCTCTATGCTTTTCCACTAAAAACATTGAGCGTTGAAGGAAGAAATTTGTCCTTTCTTTTTGATAAACTTCTTACCCCTTTTGAATTGGCCTTTTTTAAACATTTTTTTTTATAAAAATTTTCTGGCAACCACAACCAATTCTTCTGTATCCAAATTAGTACCACCGTTACTATCAGTTTGATCACTGTTGGCTTTTTCATCAACTACGTTTAAAGTAGTTCCTCATTTTCCTTTATCATCATCATCTTGCTCTTGAAATCTTTTGAGTTTTATTTCATAGGTCAAGAGAGATTCGATTAGCTCTTCAATAGGTAAGCTATTTAAATTTTTGGATTCCCCCACAGCCAAGGTTTTTTGCTACCAACTTTTTGGCAAAATATCAAGTAGCTTTCTATTTTTCTTATCGAGATAATAGATTTTTCCATATGCCTTTAGTCCATTCATGATATTTGTAAATCTAGTGAACATATCAGTCATGTTCTTACTTGGCTTCATAGTCAATAGCTTATAATCTCAGACTGAAAGTCCTGGCTTTGATTCTTTTACTTGATTAGTCCCCTCATCGGTGACTTCAAGTAATCTCCATATTTCATGAGTAGAATCACAACCACTCACTTGGTTGTATTCATTTGCATCATAGAATGTTCATTGTCTAATAATTTAAGGTCATTTTAGTATTGTCATCACTGCTGTATTCATCACTTCATTTAGGAACTATTTCACCTTCAACTACTTTGGTTTGGACGAATGGTCCATTTTCAATCAGATTCCACAACTCAAAATTTATTGAACAAACATATATCTTCATTATGTTTTTTTAGAATATGTAGTTGCTTTCATTGAATAGAGAAGGTCTAATTGTTAAAGACCCTTCAAAGCAAGGTAGTAAAGATGTGTTTGCCATCTAGATCTTTTCTACAAGGCTGTTAAACCAAAGATAATGTAGACCAACACTCTGATACCAATTGATAAACCTTGGGGTGGATGAATAAGGTTTATGACCAAAAAAAAAAAAAAAAGAAGCAAATTTTTTTAAAAAAATTCTTTTTGATGTCTTTTGAAAGAAAACGAACAGAATGTGAGTTCAAATGGGTAGATTTGCTTCGTAGCATTAAGAGTGCAGACAGAGATCTTTTGAATCAACACTAAATGGTGAGAAAATGGTCTATATTAAAGATGAGCAGTTGAGATATTAAGGACAGACTTACTATAGAACACAAGAGTCTTACATGGATCAATAATTACAGAGAAAAAGATAGTGTATTTAAGATCTATTGACCAGCGAAAATGCAGTAATAAAGTTCAGACAAAATGTACAAGAATAGACTCAAAGATTTATACTAGTTTGATCCTTAAATGATCTATATCAACTACTTTAAGCACACACTTAAGGATTTTAACACAGCTTACTAAAACTTTTTTCCAAATCAATGGTGGTAGGCAACACCAATCTTACACAAGAGGATCACCATACTTGGATTTACACCCAAACTCTTTAAACTCAACAATTAAGGCTCACCCCAACTTGGTTTTACTTTCTTAACCTAGATACAAAGCTGATTAAAGACAGAATACAAAAATAGCTCATAGATTGAGTAAATATGAGCCACAAGCACAAATATCTTTTTACCTTTGGAATAATTTAATCTTACTTTGAGGCACAAATAAAAAGGGAGATTTTTGTATTCTAAAGTATAAGAGTGTTTCTGAATGAGTTAACACAAAAATCTGCATAAAAATTGAGTTTTTGAAGATTTTATAAGAGCTAAGATTGAAGTCCTAATGGCTAATAATGGCTAGTTACTCTGTCAGGATTTTTAGGGTTTAAGATTTACAGAATGAAAAGATGTATGTCCAAAAGGTGAGTAAAAAACGGCACTTTATGCAAAGAGGTATATTTTTAAAAAATGCTACAGATCATTAGATAGGTGTTTCGGATTTAGAGGTCTATCCAAAACTACTCAACCAAGAGTTTATAAATTTCAGATTTAGAAATACCCTCTTTTTGATATCATTTGTAAGTGCTTCAAGGAAAATCAAATTGAACATAAGGTAAAGAGACATAAGAATTTACAACTAATACCTTAATCACAATTGCTAGTCTATAATTCTTCAGAAGGCCTTCATGTTATCCAATCTCTCAAGTTGGATTTTTACTTGATCAACCATTCTTAGATTCTATTGCTTAAGAGCTGCTTAGCAATCCTACTAGCGTGCCTTGGAAGAATTGAGGTTAAACATATCCTATCACATATAGATTATACATGTTAGTCCACATCAATATTTGTCATAAATCAAAACACAGGAGAATGCCCTTAGGGCTAACATATACATATATGTGTGTGTGTGTGTGTGTGTGTGTGTGCATATATTCATATATATGAATATATTAATATATATGAATTGACATGCACAAAAACATAAATAAATATGAATATTTGTACGTTTATATATTTGTATGAATATGTATATATGAATATATGAATATGTATGTATATATATGTGTATATGAATATATATATATATGTATATATAAATTTATGAATAAGTGTGTGTGTGTGTGTGTATTTATGAACTTTGTAGTTTGGTACATAAAGAACTACTAATGTAATTTCCATTAGCACTGGTATCTATCAAAGTATTTACTGGAGTAAATTGTATACTATCAAAATATTCTCCTTTAATCTTATAATTTCTTAAAGCCTCATCTTTTTCAATAACTGCTATGCCTGAAAATCGAGAAGTTTTTGTTCTAGTTAACAGAATACTAGAAACTCTTAATGTGTAAAAGATAGTCTAGGTGGCACTTGATTTGATAATATCAAAGGTTTTTGTTGTAAATCTGGATTTAAAGGAATTGTTTCTAATTCTTGTATTTTAGGTAAACTAGGAAATTGTATCTGACTTATTTCATTAAATAAGTATTCAAAATCTATTGTCTCTTTAATTACAAAACACTTAGAATGATGAATTTTAGAAATTGTATAGGAAGTCATATAAGTTATCGAATAAGGTTAGTTAGACTGATAAATGAATTCTTTTCTTTTAAAATCTTAAAGTAAACTTAACATTCTATCAAAATCTTTGTCTTGCAAATGATAAGAAATTCTATGGTATACAGTAAATTGTAATTTTCTATATTGTAAGTTTCCTTTTAGAATTCCAAGACAAACTTCTTCACGATTCTGTATCCTATCATCGACGACACCTAAATCTATGGGTGTATCTAATCCTTCCTTAAAAGTGGATTTAAGGATTATCTGGATTGCATCTACGTGTACCCATCCTAGGGTATCACGAATCTCTGGTTTAACTTTTTGTAATTTATCTTGAAGATATTTTTTAGATAACAAAGGAATCGTAACCTTATTCCCTATAAGGGTGACATCTAAAGCTCATTCCTGCATGTTCAATCTATAAAACAAATGATGTTTTCTAGGTTTGATACCTAATTTTTCAAGTATATTTACTTTAAATCCATAGTAATTTGATAATAAAAATCCTTCATTTTGAATTTGCTTTTATTTTATTTTATCTATTAATATGTCTTGTTTATATTCACCTAGTTGTTCTTCTATGTTATCTATTATAGATGAATTGGAAGCTTCAATAATCTCATTCATTATCAGAAGATGTATATTCTATATCTGTCAAAATAAAAAGGCTATCTTCAGACTCAATATCTTCAAATTCATTAATTTGAACAAAATCTCCTTGTTTAATCATATGGCTGATATCTTCATTTCTTTCAAAAATATTTTTATTTTTATCAAACTTTTTAGGACATTTATTGGTATAATGGCAAATCTTATGGCAGTAATAGCACTTGCAATCAGTTGGTTTTGTAACCTTCTTCTTTCTTTTATATGTTTGTTTTATTGGTTTTTTATATCCACATTTTTTATAGTATCTAGCTTTTCTTCTTTTAAAGTATCTTTTCTTAAAATGCTTCTTTTTTTATATTTCTTTTTTATCTTGTTGTAATAAAAAGGACTATCACATCCTATCATTAAGGGCATTTTAGGATTATCATAGCATAAAGATATTCTTTTCTTTAATCCATGGGTAATTTTTGCTAAGATGGCATCAGCACACCATTCACTTAACTTCTCTTTTAAATGTGTTATCCTTCTTCCTACGGTATTAGCCATACCAGAATTATATGTATCTATTAACTTTTTACCCAAAGGATCAGGTATCTTAGAAAAGAATAATGGAAAATAACTTTGCATTTGATCAACACGATTATAAATATGATAATAATAATCTTGAAAAACAGAAATATATTTGTCTATCTCACAAATATCACATAATTATAATTTAGTAAAGCAATCATGTATTTCTTTATCGTAGCAGGGTCTTTTACAATACTTTCTTCTCTGACAAATTCTAATCTTAAGGCTTCAATAGCTTGAGATATCAAATTTGCTATGTTGTAATTAGTATCAAATATCTAGACTTTTGTGGCCTCATCTAAATTTTGCCAAAATCTCATAGTACTATTGACTAGACTTCTTTCTAAGAAATGTCTAGCAGTAGCATAATCCATTTTGTTTACTGAAACAACAATTCCTAAAGCAATTTCCCACTTATCTTTGGCTTCTTCAGTATTACTAATATAATAAAAGTTTAAGTAAATTCCAAAAGGATTTATTGGTTCATTCCTCATTGATCCTAATGGAGTATAATCTTCACTGGGTCTAGTATATGAACTAATTCTAGCATATCCTTTTGTAAGTTTATCAAATCCAGGGTTTGTACTTGTACTTGGTACATTCGAAATATGTGGATTCCATTCAGTTTTTATAACTTAATTTAGTTTAATATTTATAAAATTATTATCTAGTAAGTTTAAATCTCCAATTTGAGTATCAATATCTTGATTTTTAGATTCCAAATCTAAATTTACCATTTTAGGTTGTTTCTTTTGTATGCTTTTGGTATAGTTAGCTCACTACTATGTGAAGCTATCGTTTGTTCCGAATTCTTTTTTGGTTTATATTGTTCTTTTAAAAGTAATTTCAATTGATCTAATTCATTTATTATCTTTTTCCCAAAATATTCCATTGTTTTTGTATTTCAATTAGATCTTTATCTATTAGTAAATGATTCTCCTTTTCTACTAAATTTTTATACTTTAGTTGAGCTTTCTCCTAAGCTTTCTCATTTGTCTTTTCCATTTAGCAGAAGATTTGAATATTCTTCTTCATCTTTTCCATTTAACATATGGATTTCTCTATAATGTTTTGTTAAAGATTTATGAATCTTTACCTGATCTTGTCTAGCACTGATATGCAGAATTATGCTTTCTTCTAAAAGTTTTTGAACAATTTTTATTGATATCGAATTTGCATAATTTATTCTTGAATAATCTAAGCGAAATTTATAGTGATCAACTTGTTCTTTTAAGCATTTAACCTTAAAATCTATATCATCTATTTCTGCCAAAATTTGATAACATTCTTCACAACTCATGATATCGATTATAATTCTCTTATAGTTCAGATTCCGTTTTTCTCTTTATCTTTGCCAAATAATCTACTTGTTTATGTCTTTCATCATATAATTTTCTTGTTTTTCTTAGAACACTTGTATTTATCTATTCTATCTAACGATTGTCTTAAAATTTGTAGGTGACTAGCAAGTCTATCTATGTGTTCTAGAGGCATTTGACAATGAACACAGTTTTGTGGGAAGTCCATTAAGCAGATTTATATCCCCAATCTGAATCATCAACATAATTATCACTATAAAATATGATAGGTATTTCTTGGTTATCCCATTCTTGAGAGTACCTATTTTCAAATTCAGTAAAATCTTCATCTGAAATATTTTCATCTATAGGATCCAATATTCTAATATCTAAATCTATAGTAGCTGTAGTTTCAATGACTGTAATCTTGGTATTTTCTAGTTCTATTGAGCCTTTGATACCATTTTAGCAGGTCGGGTATTATCGATCCAAAATCGAGATATTGTTGGGTATCTCAAGCTCGTATCCTATACGGCGCAGTAAAAAATAAACGAGATACCATCCCAGGGCCTACCTATGTGTGGAAAATAAGACATAAAGATAATAAAGGTAGCAACTTTTTACCTTTGTTTGATCGTCCAAAGAACAAAATTTCTTCTTCAAGTTGAGGCACGATCCAGCAATCCTCGTGATCAACCTCCACGTGAGTTAAACGTCTAACCACTAAAATCACAGTGTGTGATTATCTCTAACAGTAATCCATACAAAGGAATACTCAAGCACCAAACTTTCCTGTGCTAGCAGAAACAAGATGGTGGCTAGGGTTGTTTCTTAAGACAATCGAGAGAGTGGGAGAAGGGAAAAATCGTGTATGCTTTGTTGTGTGGCGTGACAATCACGTTAAGCTAGGGTTTCATGTGTATCCATTATATCACACGAAAAATTCTACTAAAATTGAGAATTCTAATCCTATTAGAATTCCCTAATTGTAATTGGAAACATCAAGTTCTCACAATTATAATTTGGACCATAAATTATAACTAATTATAATTTATCCACTACAACTTCTCTTTCTCTCAATCAACCCCACTATGTTATCAAATAACATCTTGAGTATATAATCATCTATTGTGTGTGACCTTTTAGGTTTTCCAGTCAATTAGTAGCGAACATAAATTAATCCAAACGTCTTTGAGATTAATAATCCATAATTAATTAGAATTAATCTTATTAATTCTAATAAGGATTGGTTTATTAATTCATCAATTAATAAACCCATATTCCCAGATCATGAGCGGTATCTAGCAACATATCATGACTACCCAAGAGTTTAGGAAGTCAAGTGGCTTGACAAGAACCCTTCAATAACAAATTTCAGTGCAATTAACTCCTTTCACCATATAATATCTCATTTGGTTTAGAGTACGGAATTAGTGCTAACTCCCTCCAGAATTAATTCTGGCCCAAATACAATAGTACTTGTACCAGGAACCCACTACTCTAGATGTGTATCAATTGGATCTGTTTCCAATATACAATCTCCTTGGTCAAGGACTTCTTGAGAAGTAATTCCTACAAGTGGCCGTGAGAAATTTGCCCCTACCATTAGGAGTGGTGAATCCTTTATTGACCCTCTTAGTTACTTTCGTTTACCTCACAATGTACCCAATATCCATTCCATAGGCGGCCCTCGATTGAGCTCCGTAGATTGGAATCAAAGTATAAAGCTCAGTAAATAAAGTACCTTAGAGATCTCAAGTCTAAGGATACTTGCACGTTTGCTATATTGAGATTATATCACTGGTACTAAATAGTTATCCATGTGATTATCTCAAAGCTAGGTAATACAATGAACATGTTCCATTAACAAGCATCCATGTGCTAACTTTGATTATCTTAATACTCACGGTTATGAGAACCACTGTCTGATCAAATCAGGAAGTCTAACACATGCTAGTCTTAACGCATTAATGATATCCTGTCTCATTAATACTATGACTTGGGACTATTTAAGTACAACACCATCCAGTGTAGTAGGAATCTCATATCATGATCTCTATCATGATTTCCTTAACACAATGTTGTACTAGGGACTTTATCGAATAGTTATATTACTTAAAGTAAATAAAAGAAACTGTAAGATAAATAATGCCTTCTATTAAAATAAAATATGTCATATACAATGTACAAGTGATTGCCTCTAGGGCACAATACTAACAGATATTATGCAGCATGTTATTGATAGGGGCTAAATTCACCTATATTTTTCTAGTTATTTGAGGTTCTTTTATGATACTTTTGATGTAATAACTAGTCATATTCTTTCCTATTTGATTTTTTGCCTTTGAGAAAGTATTTTGATGATTTTATGTAGAATTAGACAAAAAACAGAGCAAAAACGTTGGCTGTACAGAGTGATGCAAAGTACAACCGGCGTCTGACCTTTATAGGGAGAATGAAGCTGGCACGGAGGCACGGCTGGCACCAGCTCGAAGGCACGGCTGGTGCCGGGCATGCGCCCACTTAAGGTAGATAATTTCCTTTTCAAAGAAAATTTTGGCAATTTTAGTTGGATTCTTTTGGGAACTTTTTCAACCATGGAAAAGGACTCTTGTAGGCACTTTTTGGCAATTAAAACTCCTATATATATAAGAGAATAATATTATACAAATTAGTTTTCATAGTTTTCAATTCTTCAATGTAATATCTTTAGAAAGCTCCTAAAGAAACTCCACGATTTAGGAGGATCAAGAGGGAATTCTTGGAGAGGAAGAAGAGGTTGATCAAGATGGTTTCAAGGAGGAAGAAAGGATCTTGTTTGTCTATGAGTGACTTCTTTTCCTTTTCTTTGTAATTTATTAACAATTTGATGTTAATGTTTTAATTATCTTTAGATGATATTCTTTTAGATTTATGATTTTGTATTGATTTTTGTTCTTTGATAAATTTATTGTTATTCTTGATATTTGATTACTTGAGCATAATGGATTGATTAGTTCTTTTCTAATTAACTTGCAAAACGATGTTAGGAGAGAATGACCAACTAATTAATTCAATACTAGTTATTCTTAACTTGCTTAAAAAAGAGGTTAATAGTAAGTAATCAAAGATTGGTTGATGATTGCTAAAATATAGATTCATTGACTAATTTCATGCTTTAAATCACCTAGAATATAGAGGTTTATATGAGGATTGATTTTAATGCATCTTTCGAGTAAGACGGTGAAATAGAATATATCCATTAAGTTACTTAGAAGATAGAGAATCATGGAGAAGTGGTTCTAATTTAATCCTTCATGATGCCAAGATAATAATGAATTGAGAGGATTGCGAGTAAATCATTATTGTGTATTCAAGGATTTCTATCTATTTACATGCCTTTTCTCTTTATTCTCACTATTTGTGATTATCTTTGTGACTTTTCTTGTGTGACTTGACCTTTTCTCTAGTATATTTAAAGTGGGAGCTTAAGTTCTCATGGATTCGATACTTGCTATTCCCTATACTATATGATGAGTATACTTGCCCGTATGTGTGGCTTTAGTGATTAGCATTTTAATTAAAGGTTGATTGATTGTGGACTTTATTGATAACAATTTCTACACTAAAAAACACACATCAGTTATTTTGAACAATTATGAGAATACTAATATCAACAAAAATGGCATAGCAGTATATTGAAATCATGTGTAATAATATGTTTGTAGGTTACAAACATCAAGAACAATTATCATAACAAGGTTTTTCATAATTAAAAAGAATAAGTGTCTAACATACTTCCTGTTGGGAATATGCCCTAGAGTCAATTTGTACTTATACTATTGTCATTATGTTTTATATAATAATATGAGGTTTTCCTTTCCATGAATAGTGCATTTTGTCTTGTGGTCATCAAGTACATGATTTGATAGTAAAACCCAACAATGAATACAATTACTATTCTAAATCTGCCCCTGATCGTTTATTATTATTGGAACAATAATAAATTAAGATTAGTATATGTGTGACTGGATGGCTATGTTTTACTGGTCATGGATATTTGTAATATCAAGTCAAAACATAAATAAATGTTAGAGAACATTGTATTGGACATGACCTACTGTGAGAGTACTTCATGGAACATGTCATAAGTACTTTCTAGCCATAATAATATTAAAAGTCCTTCGACCTAAATTCATCATAGTTTTCTACTTGATAAATTCTGTATTTTGACGTTGTCAAAAATTGTCTTTAATAAGATAATAAATTAGACTACTTTTGGATATAGAATACATCAATGAGAGGAATATGATTGATAGTGAAGGAATTTATCCCTCTCAATTATGGGAGAGTTATCCATGGGCCCCTTGATAAGTTAGACTATTAAAATGCATGGCCGTGCTCAAATATATCAATCTGAGATATTGATATCATTTGTTTGAACAGTCTACTATGAAATCAAGAAATAATTGATTAAGCTTAATAAGGATGACATGCTCTGTGCCTTATGCTTAATCTGGATATCGTGTGACAAAAGGACTAAATGTAAAATTATGGTTTGGTTCAAAGAGATCACCGATCTTCATTCAACCTGGATAGTTATAATATTTTGCTAGAAGCCGCTAATAACTTTTGGGCCATTTAAATATGATTTAGGCACACTGCCAGTGTTAAATGAACCTATAAGGTCACACAATAAGCGAACTTCTTAGGTTATCTTTTTGGTGACCAGATTTGATGAATCTGGAAATATGTCTATGTTAATCGAACTTAGAAAATTTACCAGATACAATGAATTTGGAATTATGTCCACATTCAATGTATCTGGATGATGTCCAGATTATAAGAATATGTCTCGGTAAATTAATTAGTTAAATTACCGAGTTAATGACATAATCTTATCATATCAGTTTTAATTAAATTTAAATTTAAATTTAAATATGATAAGATATTATTGAGGTTGGACTCTAAGAGGTTCGGAGTGGGTTTTTAAGAAAACCCTAGCCGTCTTCTTGGGTCGTGCCAATTTTTGTTGAGAATATTCATGCCTCCATTTACCAGAAAAAAAAAAAAAAACCTCTCAAACCCTAGGTGCTAGCACTTCCCGGGTAATGAGTGAGTTCGCAGTGTGTATCCGATAGAGGACGTTCGCACGCTGCGGCGTCTGGTGATCGTTCGGGTTGCACGTACAGTGACAGAATCGAAATCGAAGGATATCGATTACACCAAATAGAGGTAATTTTACAAATCTATGATCTTCTTAATCGTTTGCTTAGATGCTTAGAAGGGATTCGTGGATGTTTTCCGCGTTTATGAGTCCACGAATCCTAACACTTCCGTACCTTTCAATCCGTTTTGATCACAATGTTTCTAGGTATTTTCTAAGACTTTTAGCTAGTGTTTCAGCCCCAACCTTTTTCAAGGTAACTTTCTTGAAAACTCCTTCAAAAATACGTAGCACAACTTTGTTTTGTTTCTTACCTCAACGCGTAAGGAACAAAGATAAAGAACTAGTGGTTGTTTATTCTTTCTAAAAAGGAAAACACTGTAATGAGAATAGTTTAGATGTTTGAAGCAAGCAAACTTAGAAATTTATTTCATAGTTGAGAGGAAAATACATAGAGAGAAAATGATGACTTTTTGTGTGTCCTCCATTTGATACAATCTTGGCTATTTATAAGAACTGAGAATAGATTTCAAATTCGGACTTCAAACTTTTTACAAACTATTTCAAACTATTTGAACAACATTATTGCTATACATAATTGAGCTACTTTATTAAAGGTTCATGGGAACCTTATCTTGCGACTTTAAGTCAACATCTACTTTATCACTTTTGGCTTTATCTAATCAACAACTCTTTAGTTGCTATCGGTGTCAGAAGCATATTTTAGTGTGGATGCTTTTCCCTTGAATGGAGAACATGCTGGATGGCTATGTTTTACTGGTCATGGATATTTGTGATATCAAGTCAAAACATAAATAAATGTTAGAGAATATTGTATTGGACATGACCCACTGTGAAAGTACTTCATGGAACATGTCATAAGTACTTTCTAGCCATAATAATATTAAAAGTCCTTCGACCTAAATTCATCATAGTTTCCTACTTGATAAATTTTGTATTTTGACGTTGTCTAAAGTTGTCTTTAACCAGATAATAAATTAGACTACTGTTGGATATAGAATAAATGAATGAGAGGAATATAATTGATAGTGAAGGAATTTGTCCCTCTCAATTATGGGAGAGATATCCATGGGCCCCTTGATAAGTTAGACTGTTAAAATGTATGGCCGTGCTCAAATATATCAATCTAAGATATTGATATCATTTGTTTGAACAATCTACTATGAAATCAAGAAATAATTGATTAAGCTTAATAAGGATGACATGCTCCGTGCCTTATGCTTAATCTGGATATCGTGTGACAAAAGGACTAAATATAAAATTATGGTTTGGTTCAAAGAGATTACCAATCTTCATTTAACCTGGATAGTTATAATATTTTGCTAGAAACCTCTTATAACTTTTGGGCTATTTAAATATGATTTAGGCACACTGCCAGTGTTAAATGAACCTATAGGGTCACACAATAAGCGAATTTGCTAGGTTATTTTTCTGGTGACCAGATTTGATGAATATGGAAATATGTCTAAGTTAATCGAACTTAGAAAATTTACCAGATATAATGAATTTGGAAATATGTCCACATTCGATGTATCTGGATGATATCCAGATTATAAGAATCTGACTGGATAAATTAATTAGTTAAATTACCGAGATAATGACATAATCTTATCATATCAGTTTTAATTTAATTTGAATTTAAATTAAAATATGATAAGATATTATTAGGGTTGGACTCTAAGAGGTTCGGAGTAGGTTTTTAAGAAAACCCTAGCCGTCTTCTTAGGTGTGTCATTTTCTATTGAGAATATTCGTGCCTCCATTGATCAGAAAAAAAAAAACCTCTCAAACCCTAGGCGCTAGCACTCCCCAGGTAACGAGTGAGTTCGCGGTGTGATCATATAGAGGACGTTCGCACACTGCAGCGTCTGGTGATCATTCTGGTTGCACGTACAGTAATAGAATCGGAATCGAAGGATATCGATTACACCAAACAGAGGTAATTCTACAAACTTACGATCTTCTTAATCGTTTATTTGGATCCTCGGAAGGGATTCGTGGATGTTTTTCGCGTTTAGGAGTCCACAAATCCTAACAGTGGTATCAAAGAAACTTGCTAAACGATTAGGTTGATTCATTTGTGTTAATCGTATTGTTGTGGATATGTATGATATATATATATATATATATATGTGTGTGTGTGTGTGAATTTAAACGGTGTATATCAGCATGTTCGCATGATTATGATTTTAGAATACTTAGAATGCAGACTACCTGAATTAGGTTTAATATGTGCATTTTAGTTGCCTGATCAGACCAAATTAGTTGTAGATTGTTTGTAAACTGGTCTGTTTTAATATGATAGGGTATCGTAAGCATGCTATCCGTCGTTCTATATTTGCAAATTGTTTGTATTAATTGGCCATGATAATATGTTATCTGTATGAATATGATTAAAGGGGAACTTAGATTGTCTGTAATATGAAATTTCACGGCGATGGTTACTAAGGTGTTCGAACGTTAATCTGATTAATATTCAGAAATCGGAAGGCGAAATCTCATTTAATGAGAGAAGGAAAAATCGTTTCCCCCTTGGACCCCGCAGGGGCGTTGCCCTTTAGAACTCCGACTAACTATTCCTTATGTATTATTAATTTGTGTTTTTTATTGTAGTTGTGGATTATTTTGAATAGTGCATAGCATGGCCCGTTTTATCCCAATGTGATTGGCAGGTTACATTCTAGTTGTTTTAAGTTGTAATTTTTAAATACGGCCTGCATGTCATTTTTTATTGTTGTAAAATTGTACTACTTTCCTAGAATAGGAATTATTTTAATTTTATTATCCAATGTAAAAGAAAACGGCGACCAACATTTACAACTAAGGAGGAGTATGCTCAGAGCATTAGAGAATGTTAAGGAGTTCATATACCTAAATTGACCACCTTGATCTTCACTTTGCTCCTGATGATCAACATAGGTTATGGGCCATGCTATGCCATTTTTATTTATGTCTTGCATGCATTATGTTTATTTCATGCTTACTACAATCAAATTTTTTATTTAAAAAAAAAATTAAGTGTTAAATGCCTTTCAAAATCAAACACTTGTTATTACTTGGATCATCATATGGTCATTCCTGCCAAAGTAGGATGCTTTTGATTATCTAAGTGAGACAAGATGGAAAATAGTTTTCCATATGTTTGATATGGTTTGACTTAACTGGGCTATCAAAATGGTTTTGGGTCTAGGACATTATATGAGATAAGTTAGCTGGGACATTTGATGCTTATCTCATTTAAAATTTGAGTTTTATTTAATTATAAGATTAAAGCCAAAGCTTACTTATGATTAAAATAAAATATTTATGAAAAAAAATATTTTTTTACCCATTACGAGACATCAAAATGTTGAAGTTTCAAAAGTTTCAATGCTTTTAGTGGGAGTTTTTCGTTAAAGCCTCAAAATTAATTACTTTGCATATTTTGTATGTAGATAATAGTAACAAACAGTTGGAATAATTCATTGCGATCTGTGCTCGAGAAAGACAAGCTTAGTGGGACTAACTTTCTTGATTGGGCATGAAACTTAAGAATTGCTTTTAAGCAAGAAAAAAGGCTCTATGTTCTTGAAAATCCTATTCCCCCTGCTCCAGCAAATAACGCTTCAAAAGCTGAAAAAGATGCTTATAATAAGCACAAAGATGACTCCAACGATGTTACTTACCTCATGCTAGCAACCATGAACTCTGAACTTCAAAAACAGTTTGAAGAAGCAGAGGCATATGACATGATTGTGCATCTCAAGGAAATGTTCCAAGAGCAAGCACGACAAGACAGATTTGAAACTCACAAGGCGTTAAATGCATGTAAGATGGTTTCTGGCACTTCGGTAAATGCTCATGTCCTTAAAATGAAGGGCTATCTTGATCATCTTGATAAGCTTGGTGCTCCTGTTAATCATGACATGGCCACAGATTTGATCTTGGGCTCATTACCTCCTGAGTATAACCAGTTTTTCATAAATTTTAACATGCATAATATGGAGATATCCGTTACTGAATTGCATAGGATGCTAAAATAAGCTGAACTGAACATTAAGAAGAATACTCCTAGTGTTCTAATAGTTCTAAAAGGGAAAGGAAAAAAGAACAACCAAAAGGACAAAGTCATGGCTAGTAAGGGCAAGGACAAGGCAAAGTCCAAGTTCAAGCCCAAACCTAAGGCCAAGACACCAAAGGAGGGAGCTTGCCACCATTGTGGAGAACAAGGACATTGGTTAAGAAATTGCAAGCTCTATTTGGAAGCAAAGAAAAAGAAGGACAGTGAAACTGTCGCTTCAGGTATTTATGTTATAGAAATTAATTTGTCTACTTCTGATTCATGGGTATTGGATACTGGTTATAGATCTCACATTTGTGCAAATGTGTAGGGTCTAAAAAGGAGTAGAGCCTTGACAAAAGGCGAGGTGGGCCTACTAGTTGCAAATGGAGCAAAAGTTGCTGCAGTAGCTATAGGAACTTTTGAATTAATTTTGCCCAGTGGACTTGTTTTAGAACTGAATGATTGTTTTTATGTTCCTGCTATGAGTAGGAATATTATTTCAGTTTCTTGTTTGGATTTAGAAGGTTTTGAATTTGTTATTAGGAATAACATTTGTACCATTAATAAAAATGGCATTTTTTTTATGGAGATGCCTCATTATCAAATGGGCTCTATATTCTCAATCTTCCTGGATCTTCAAACAAGTCTATCTATAATATTAATACTAAGAGATTGAAATCCAATGATTTAAATCAGACTTACTTCTGGCATTGTCGTTTGGGCCATGTAATGAGAAACGCATAACAAGGCTTCATAATGATGGGCTTCTAAATTCGTTCGATTTAGAATCTTACGAAACATGTGATTCTTGTTTATTAGGCAAAATGACTAAAGCGCCTTTCAAGAGTCAAAATGAAAGGGCAACTGATTTATTGGGCCTAATACATACTGATGTATGTGGACCAATGAATTCACATGCTAGAGGAGGATTTCAATACTTCATTACATTTACAGATGATTTCAGCAGATATGGCTACCTGTATATGATGAAACACAAATCTGAATCGTTCCAGAAATTCAAAGAATTTCAAAATGAAGTACAAAATCAGCTTGGCAAAAGTATCAAAACACTTCAATCAGATCGAGGTGGTAAATACTTAAGTCACGAGTTTGACGAGCATCTTAAAAATTGTAGAATTATTTCCCAATTAACTCCACCTGGAACACCTCAATGGAATGGTGTATCTGAATGGAGAAATCAGACTTTATTAGATATGGTTCGATCAATGATGAGTCAAACTGACCTTCCAATCTCTTTTTGGGGTTATGCCCTAGAGATTGCTGCATTTATACTAAATCGAGTTCCATCTAAATCGGTTCAAAAAACGCTATATGAGATATGGATTGGGAGATAACCTAGTTTGTCATTTCTCAAGATTTGCGGTTGTGAAGTTTATGTAAAGTGTTTATTATCTGATAAACTTGCACCTAAATCGGATAAATGCATATTTGTGGGGTATCCTAAAGAAACTAAAGGATATCAATTTTATCTCCCAAAGAAAAATAGAGTTATTATTGCTCAAAATGGATTCTTTCTTGAAAAGGAATTTATTTTCAAAAGAATCAGTGGGAGTAAAATACATCTTGATGAGATTCAAGTGCCACAATTAGTACCTGAACCGAATAATAAACCTCGATTAGATGGCTCACAAGTTCAAGATGAGCCTACTTCTATAGAACAAGGACCTCAAAGATCTGATAGGATTCATCAACAACCTGAGAGATATGGATTTCTCATCACTGATGATCACAATGTGGAGCTTATGGTTAAAGATGAGCCCACTTCCTATCAAGAAGCCATTAAGAGTTCTGACTCTGGAAAATGGTTAGAGGCTATGAAGTCTGAGATGAAATCCATGTATGATAACCAAGTTTGGACTTTGGTTAATCCACCTAAAGGTTCAAAAACCATTGGGTGTAAGTGGGTTTTCAAAAGAAAACCAGACATGGAGGGAAATGTGCATACTTACAAAGCACGACTGGTTGCAAAAGGTTATAGACAAACTCATGGTATAGACTATGATGAAACCTTTTCACCAGTTGTAATGCTTAAATTTATTAGAATTCTTTTTGCCATAGCAACATATTATGATTATGAAATTTGGAAAATGGATGTCAAAACCGCGTTTCTCAATGAAAACATACTCAAGGATGTGTACATAACACAACCAAAGGGTTTTGATGATCCTTTGAATTCTAATAAAGTGTGCAAGCTTCAAAGATCCATTTATGGATTGAAGCAAGCATCTCAAAGCTGGAATCTTCATTTTGATAAAGTAATTAAAGAATTTAACTTTATCAAAAATGAAGATGAGCCTTGTGTCTATAAGAAAATAAGTGGGAATGCAATAGTCTTTTTGGTACTTTATGTTGATGACATTTTACTCATTGGAAACGACATCCCAACTCTACAAAGTGTAAAGATATGGTTGAGAAATTGTTTCTCAATGAAAGACTTAAGTGAAGCTGCCTATAGTCTAGGTATAAGGATCTATAGGGATAGATCTAGAAAGCTAATTGGACTAAGTCAAAGTGTATATGTTGACAAGGTACTGAAAAGGTTCAGTATGCAAGACTCTAAGAGAGGATTCTTGACAATGTCACATGGCATTAAGGTCAGCAAAACTCAAAGTCCTTCTACGAAGGATGAAGAAGAGCGCATGAACAAGATACCATATGCTTCCGCTATAGGGTCTATCATGTATGCCATGTTATGTACTCGACCCGATGTATCATATGCATTGAGCATGGCGAGTAGGTTCCAGTCAAATCCTAAAGAGGCACACTGGACTGCTGTCAAGAACATACTGAAGTACTTAAGAAGAACTAAAGTTATGTTCCTAGTTTATGGAGGACAAGAAGACGAGCTAGTTGTAAATGGTTACATTGATGCTAGTTTTCAGTCCAACATATATGATAATAGATCGCAATCAGGTTTTCTATTTTGTTTGAATTGAGGTGCTGTAAGTTGGAAAAGTTCAAAGCAAGACACCGCCGATTCTACTACAGAAGCTGAGTATGTAGCTGCCTCAACTGCAGCTAAAGAAGCAGTTTGGATTAAAAAGTTTATTACAGAATTAGATGTAGTTCTTAGTATTGTGAACTAGTGGATCTCTATTGTGACAACAATAGAGCCATTACACAAGCTAAGGAACCAAGATCACATCAGCGATCCAAATATATACTTAGACGTTTTCATCTCATTCGAGAAATTGTTGATAGAGGAGATGTCAAAGTATGCAAGGTATCAACTGATGACAATGTTGCAGATCCACTGACAAAGCCTCTCCCATCGTCTAAACATGATAGTCATACCAGATCAATGGGATTACGACTTATGCCAAATTGGTCGTAGTGCAAGTAGGAGACTGATGGGGATATGCCCTAGATTCAATTTGTACTTATACTATTGTCGTTATATTTTATATAATAATATGAGGCTTTCCTTTCCATAAATAGTGCGTTTTGTTTTTTGGTCATCAAATACGTGACTTGATAGTAAAACCCAACAATGAATACAATGACTATTCTAAATCTGTCCCTGATCATTTATTATTATTAGAATAATAATAAATTAAAATTAGTATGTTTGTGACTGGATGGCTATGTTTTACTGGTCATGGATACTTGTAATAGCAAGTCAAAATATAAATAAATGTTAGAGAACATTGTATTGGACATGACCCACTGTGAGAGTACTTCATGGAACATGTTATAAGTACTTTCTAGCCATAATAATATTAAAAGTCCTTCGACCTAAATTCATCATAATTTCCTACTTGATAAATTCTGTATTTTGACATTGTCTAAAGTTGTCTTTAACCAGATAATAAATTAGACTACTGTTGGATATAGAATAAATCAATGAGAGGAATATGATTGATAGTGAAGGAATTTATCCCTCTCAATTATGGGAGAGTTATCCATGGGCCTCTTGATAAGTTAGACTGTTAAAATGCATGGCCGTGCTCAAATATATCAATCTGAGATATTGATATCATTTGTTTGAACAGTCTACTATGAAATCAATAAATAATTGATTAAGCTTAATAAGGATGACATGCTCCGTGCCTTATGCTTAATCTGGATATAGTGTGACAAAAGGAATAAACATAAAATTATGGTTTGGTTCAAAGAGATCACCGATCTTCATTCAACCTGGATAGTTATAATATTTTGCTAGAAGCCGCTAATAACTTTTGGGCCATTTAAATATGATTTAGGCACACTGCCAGTGTTAAATGAACCTATAAGGTCACACAATAAGCGAACTTCTTAGGTTATCTTTTTGGTGACCAGATTTGATGAATCTGGAAATATGTCTATGTTAATCGAACTTAGAAAATTTACCAGATACAATGAATTTGGAAATATGTCCACATTTGATGTATCTGGATGATGTCCAGATTATAAGAATTTGACTTGGTAAATTAATTAGTTAAATTACCGAGATAATGGTAGAATCTTATCATATCAGTTTTAATTTAATTTGAATTTAAATTAAAATACGATAAGATATTATTAGGGTTGGACTCTAAGAGGTTTGGAGTGGATTTTTAAGAAAACCCTAGCCGTCTTCTTGGGTGTGCCAATTTCTGTTGAGAATATTCGTGCCTCCATTGATCAGAAAAAAAAAAAAACCTCTCAAACCCTAAGCGCTAGCACTCCCCGGGTAACGAGGGGGTTCATGGTGTGTATCCGATAGAGGACGTTCGTACACTACAGCGTCTGGTGATCGTTCCGGTTGTACGTACAGTAACAGAATCGGAATCGAAGGATATCGATTACACCAAACATAGGTAATTCTACAAACCTACGATTTTCTTAATCGTTTACTTGGATCATCGGAAGGGATTCGTGGATGTTTTTCGCGTTTAGGAGTCCACGAATTCTAACATCCATATCATCAGAAGATGTATCAACTTTTTGAAATTCAATTTGCTGTAATAATTTTTTATCCTTTTTTCTGCATCAAAATAGTTTTCTAATTTTTCTTGAATTAACATGTACTCTGAGATAAGCAATTCTACCGTTTCTTTTGAAGTTTTGAAAAGTTAGCAATATAAATAATTTCTGAAGTATTCTTTTGTATTGAATTTACCAGTTTTGCCTTGGCTTCAATAACCTCAATCAACTGTTTTGCAAATTTTGCCATCTTGAGTTAAGAAAGCTGCTAAGGCATTTTTATCAGTTTTGATAATTTCAATATCAAATGAGTATTTAGCTAATAATGTCTGCCATCGAATATATCGTTTATACTCTGGTTTTGAAGGTAAGTTTGATGCATAAATTTTAGGTGTATAAAAATCATCAAATTTAAATCCATCCCTTAGTCAAGTTTTAATTAAAATGTTAATCTCAAAATACACATATGAGGAAGTATACTCATCGCAAGCATAGCATAGAGAATTAACGAGTATCGATCCTCAAAGGAATAAGTACACACTAATAACTTTTTATTCATTATTTAACCGACCCAATAAAGTGATAAAATAATAAAGAAAAAATAAAGAAATATATACAACTCAAGGATGTAGGAATATTCAATTTAGACAATTATATTAGAAAACATAATAATGAATCATCTAGCAATTATTTCAATTAATCATCATATTGGCATCATGAAAGAATATAAAGTAAAATTCAATCATTTTCCAAGTCATGAATCTACTTATATAGACTCCACTTCTTTCCGAATTCATGGAGTCACTATCTTTTGATTAAATTAGCAGATTTCACAATCAAGCCAATATAACCAAAACATGCATTAAACTCAATTCCTCATAAATATAAAATTAGCTAATAACCCTTTGCTCGAGATAAAATCAACTAATCTTTGATCACTTTAGTCCTTTAATCTTAAACTTCATTTCCCAAATCCATTAAGATTTGATAAATACAAAATCAATGCAATGAACCTCCTAACATCATTTCCTAAGTCAATTAGAAGAACTTGCATCAATAACCAATTATAACAAGTAATCAAACACCAAAGATGATAGAAAATTGGTCAAATAACTAAATTAACACAAAACCATGAATCCTAAAATAATATTAAATTACAAAGAAAACATTGAATACATCACTGTTAAAGAATAAGAAAATAAAGGTAAAAGAAAGCACTCATAGACAAGCCTCATTTTTCTCCCTTGAAGACTCTTTTGTGTTTTCTCTTGAATTTTTTTCTCTTGGAATTTTTTCTCGAACAACCCTCTTGTGTTTTCTCTTGGTTTTGTAGGTTTCTTTGATGCCAAATTCGTTACTTGAGAAGTCTTGGCCGAGTAGAATTTGGAAAATACCAAAATCTTTGAAAAATTACTAAATTCGTGCGCAAGATTTTCGCCTCTCCAGAGTGAACTTGGCGCTGAATCTAGTCGACCCACCTGGCACCAGGTGTGTTTTGTTTTTTTCCCTGAAGCTACTCTGTTTTCACTATTTTTTCAAACTGGACCTTTGGTGCCTGGTGCTTTAGCTAGACCTGGCGCCTGGTTTATTCTGGAACTTTCATTTTTTTTTTCTTGAAATCAACTCAAATCTACAAAAATTTGTCAAAAATACTTTCTATAATCAAAATGTCAAATAGGAAGGAATATATCTATTTATTACATCAAAAGTATCTTAATTTAACATCAAATAACTAGCAAAATAGTGATGATTTTAACCCTTATCACATATCCTCCACACTTGAACTTTTGCTTGTCCTCCAACAAAACATTTGAGCTAAGAAAATTATCAAGAAAACACAAGCCTTTATTCTTCCACAAATTTTGAAACATATCAAGGATTATAACTTTTCTTCAAACTTTAGATAAAACTTTTTCCATTTATCAAACCATTTGAAAACAATTAAACTTTGAAATATTTGATAAGACATCAGAAAACTTTCGAAGTCAAATTAATCACGTTGAAAATTATTTCACCCTTTCAAGTAAGAACATAGATAACATGAATTACATAAGTCAAGCTCTCTACCAACTCAAGCATTATAAATCTAAAAAAATTGCACAACTTAAGTCATGATGTAAGGAAAACACTCAAAACTTTCTTCTCTCAATTTTTTTCAATAACTTAGAGAATTGATAGCCTTAAGTATATGGATTTCTTTTCATACAACGTATTGGCCTCCTTGTAGTCATCATTCATCATTTTTTTCAATCTCTTTCCTCTCTTTTGCTCTTGGTAATTCATAATCTCAAGAAAGAGAATTTCTCTTCACTATTCGTATTAGCCCCCATAATCCAGTAAAAACAATACTTTCTCACCTTCAAAGAGGAAACAACAGTCAAGTCCTTTTTCTCAAGTTTCAACTTACAAAATTTTTTCACAATTTTCCACAATCTTCCCACTATAAAATCTTTTATCTCCTTACATTCCTTATCACAACTCAAAGCTAAATAAAGTTTAAACCCACAATACAAGACTTAACCAATAACTTTCTCCACATTCATCATATTCTCCATATTCAAACTAGATGAGTCAAATAATACTCAAACACCAATACATAAACAAGATTAATCCAAATTCTCAAGTCTTACAAATATCCTATCCATTAAACCAATTTCATAAAAATCCATCAAATAAATGACAAAAATTCATATCTAAGTAAGAAAAAGAATTACATCATTGCTTAACAATGAAAACCACAAAAAATTTTGAAAATTTTCACACAAAAAATAAAAAAGAAAAATGATATGGAACATATCTTCAATATCTAAACTCTCCCCCCACACTTAAACGGGACATTGTCCTCAATGGCAAAAAATACAACAATGAAAGCAAAACCAAGAAGACCAAAAGAATAAAGAGGAAGAAGAAAGAGAAGAAAATACTTCCATTGCAAAGTAGCTCCAATTTTCCAACCTTTATTTTCAAAAGCATAAACAAAATTGCTTCTGAATTTCAAAAATTTTCAAAGTAACTCAATACCAAGAAAATACCAAGATAGTTGATAAAAACTTAGACAAAAAATACCACCAAACCACTCCTCCACACTTAAACTGGTCAATGTCCTCATTGGCAAAAAATTAACACATGAAAACATTTCCAAAGGGACCAAAAATGGTAAATGAGGTTGAAAGTTAAGCAATACTATGGTAAAGGAGGTAGAAATTTAAGCAATACACCCCAAGTGCAATAAGTTCCAATAGATATCAAAAATTAAAATAGAGAAAATGGATAGTCTAAGAAGACTTTATTCCTACTTGCAAAAGAAAACACAAATAAAAGCACGAAGAAAATAATTACAAAATAAAGACACACCTAAATAAAAAAATAAACTAAAGAAAAATACTAGTAAAATTCCTAACAAAGTATATAAAGACACGACTTACTCTCCCACACTTAAGATGGAAAATATTTTCCTTATTTGAGAGAGGAAAAACAAAAAACTTAACAAAACCAAACACAAAATAAAAATACAAACTCTTTCTACTCATCATCCTTTCTCATCAAACCTTTAGAAAAGAGATTAAAGCTCAAAGTAGAAGATAGACATGATGAATATAGAAGGAAGAGAGGTGTGCAAAAAATGGAGGGTTCATGAAAATAAATTTTCTCAATAAAGCAAAACACATAAACCTCATTCTCTAACATTCCTTCAAACACACAAATATTTTTGTCAACAAATAAATGCATATGATTTTTAAAGAATGCATGAAAGTTGAAATCACCTATAACCCTTTAAAAGATTTGTCACAATGAAAATTCCCTTAAAAACTTAGCAATTGAGTTTTTAAAGATGAGATTAAGAAATCCATACTTTTCAATGTTTCTACAAATACCAAGTTATCTTCCTGAAATTGGGGTGAAAGGTAGAATTTGTCAATATCCTTCAAGGACTTCTTATGATGAATCACGAATAAATCTAACTTCTTGAGTCATGTTAAACTACATACATCATCATTTGGACCATTATCCTTCAAGAATAGAGAGAAACCTAAGAAATTATGTGAAAAAAATAGATTAGAATTATTAGTACATAGAGGAGAATCAAATACCTCCTTTTCCACATTGGGCAATTGTTCTTTATTTCATCTCTCCTCTCTTTGAGGGTCCTTTTGTTCAAGTGTATGGGCCTTTATAACATCTTCAACTAACTTAGCTAGTTGTGTTTTTTGATGGCTTATTCATTGGGAAGATTCTTCGTACCCCTTAATCGATGAATTTGTATTGGCCACAAAAGAATTCACTAATGTTTCTAATGACGTATCACTAAAAACATCAATGTGAGCTTGTAAACTTGCCAATCTATCATTATTGTATCTCTTTTGATTTTGTGCCCAAAAATAATTGTCCATGATGATGTCAACCCTGCGCTCAAAGAAAAATAAAAATCAAATAAAAAACAAAAACAAAAATAATATAAAAATAAAGAAAAGAAAAAAAGGGAAAAAATAAATTATAGAAAAATAAACAAAAGAAAAACACACACATTAAATATATTCACAAACTATCTAAACACAAAAGTTAGTGGTATTTACAAGTACAACATGAACTAAGCTAGTCAATTAAGGCACACAATGTACAAACAACAAGATATATCACCAATTTACACAAAGAATATATATATACATATACATATTTACATATAAACATATAAATGTGGTTAAATTAATAAAATCTAAGCTTTCATGATATTGTTCCCGGCAACGGACCAAAAACTTGATGCTTAAATTTTGGGTGTATAAAAATCATCAAATTTAAATTCATCCCTTAGTCAAGTTTTAATTAAAACATTAATCCCAAAATACATATACGTGTAAGTATACTCATCGCAAGTATAGTATAAGGAATGAAAGAGTAACGATTCTCTAAGGAACAAGTACACACTAATCACTTTTCATTCATTGTGTAACTGACCCAATACAGTGATAAAATAATAAAGAGAAAAATAAAGAAATATATACAACTCAAATATGTAAGAATATCCAATTTAGACAACTATCTTAAAAAACATGATAATGAATCATCTAGCAATTATCTCAATTAATCATCATCTTGGCATCATGAAGGAATGCAAAGTAAAATTCAACCATTTTCAAAGTCATGAATCTACTTATATAGACTCTACTTCTTTTCCAATCCATGGAATCACTATCTTTTGATTAAATTAGCAGATTTCCCAATCAAACCAACAAAATCAAAATATGCATTAAACTTAATTCCTCATAAACATGAAATTAGCTAACGACCCTTTACTCGAGGTGAAATCAACTAATCTTTAATCACTTTAGCCCTTTAATCTTAACTTTG
The DNA here is from genome assembly GCA_026120185.1 of Voacanga thouarsii. Classification (NCBI taxonomy): domain Eukaryota; kingdom Viridiplantae; phylum Streptophyta; class Magnoliopsida; order Gentianales; family Apocynaceae; genus Voacanga; species Voacanga thouarsii. The sequence continues at coordinate 26,494 of JANUWF010001822.1, forward strand.
TTTCCCAAGTCCATTAAGATTTAATAAATACGAAATCAATGCAATGAAACTTCTAACATTGTTTCCCAAGTCAATTAGAAGAACTTGCATTAATAACTAATGATAATAAGTAATCAAACACCGAAGATGATAGAAAATTAATCAAATAACTAAATTAACACAAAACTATGAATCCCAAAATAATGTTAAATTACAAAGAAAACATTGAATACATCATTGTTAAAGAATAAGAAAACAAAGGTAAAAGAAAATACTCATAGACAAGCTTTCTTCTTTTCCCTTGAAGACTCTCTCGAATAACCCTCATTGAATGGTGAATCTCTCATTCATTGAGTGATTGAAAATTTTTGCCCTTGGATTCACTCTTTTTCTCTTGTGTTTACTCTTGGTTTTATAGGCTTCTTTGATGCCAAATTCGTTGCTTGAGAAGTCTTGGCTAAGTAGGATTCAAAAAATACCAAAATCTTTGAAAATTTACTAAATTCGTGCATAGGATTTTTGCCTCTCCAGAGTAGACCTGGCGTTGAGTCCAGTCGACTCACCTAGCACCAGGTGTGTTATATTTTTTCCCCTGAAGCTGCTCTATTTTCACTGTTTTTCTAGACTGAACTTGTCGCCTAGTGCCTTAGCTAGACCTGGCGCCTGGTTCATTCTAGAACTTTCACTTTTTTTACTCAAAATCAACTCAAATTTACACAAATTTATCAAAAACACTTTCCACAAGTAAAATGTTAAATAGGAAGGAATATGTCTATTTATTACATGAAAAGTATCTTAATTTAACCTCAAATAACTAGAAAAATAGTGATGATTTTAGTCCCTATCAAAGTTATTATGAATAAACACTTTAACCTGAGTATTATTAGTGCGTAAAAGAAATCCCTTTGGTAATAAAAAGTAAAATAATTTTTGACAACTTTTTATTACTACCAAAAGTTCTTTTTCATCGATATGATAGCGTTGTTATGTATCATTAAAGGTACCAGAACAATATCTACATAAAGATTTGCCTATCTTTTCATGTTGAGAATTATAATATATCTTTTTGAGTACTCCACTCCATCCATATTCTGAAGCATTTGTTTCTAAAATCAAATTGTCTGTATCTTTTGGTAACTTTAATTTAGGCATATCCTGACATTTCTTCTTGATATGTTCGACTTGATCTTCTAAATATCGAGAAAATGCAAAGATTTTATCTTTCTTTAGTAATTCTTGAAATGGTTTTCTTAATGCCACTAGATTATCTATAAAATTTGAGGCATAATTAAGAATTCAAAGAAAACTTTGTACTTTTTTTTTTTTTTTGACTAACTTATCAGGAAATCCTGAAATCTTTTCTAAATATGGCTTTGTAATTAGATTCCAGTACAATCTATTTGCATTCCTAGGAATTCTATCTCCTTTTGTGCAACTCTTTTTTCTTAGACAAACCTAATCCATGTTCTATACATAAATCTCACTACAAGAAATCTTTTGGATTTCCTAGCAATAGTTCAAGTTGGTAGCACCTTTCAGGGAGAAATATTACGAGGGAACCGTGACAAATCCGTGACAAATGCCACTGATTTTCCATCTATACTTTATTTAGAAATACTTTCTGTAGCAAATTTGTGGCAATCTACCACGAATTTGCCACGGAAGCATTGTTAAATAAGTTGTATGTGGCAAATCTGTGGCAGATTGCCACGGATTATTAAAAATTAAAAATTTTTAACTGTGGACCACAACCATCTTCATGGACCAGCCACACTGGATCGCAACTCCTAAATTGTTCAAGAATTGCCCAATGCAAGACTCGAACCCATAACCTCAGAAACGCAGAGGTTGTGTTTAGTCGCTGAGCTACGACAATTGTTGATGCTATCTTTTATTTTTTATTATTTAAACTATTTTGAACAATCTTTGTATGCATTTTTTTTTTAAAAAAATAAAAGTATTATAGCAAAATATAATAATCATATTAAATTCAATATAAAACCATATTATTCAAAATAAAAAATATTTTGTATGTTTATATAAATTTAAAATTTTATATACTGTCAATTATATTATCTTTTTTATTAAAAGATTTATACATATATATATATATATATGTGTGTGTGTGTGTGTGTCTACACACACACACACACACACACACATTTATATACATATACACACACAAATACACACATACACACACATATTCATTTACATATATATATATATATATATATATATATAATCATATATTCTTATATATACACACACACACATACACACATATATTCATATACATATATGTATATATATATACATATACATATATATATATATATTTATATATGTATGTATGTATACACACACACACACACACACATTCATATACATAAATTTGAAGGTAGTCGGGTATATTTTGGCTTGTAATCTCACAAAATAATAAAAATATTAAAATATTACAAAAATAAAATCAAAATGTATGAAATAAAAATAAAAATAATAAAAATTAGAATAAAAGAGGAAAAAATAAATCTGTGGCAAATCCCTCGTAATTTGCTAGGGATTGCCATGGATTAAGACAATTCGTAGCCACGAATTTGTCACAGAACACGTATAAAATTTTCTTATTTTTTTATCACTATTGTACCTAATATATTTTTTATATATTCTAAATGGTAATGTAGTTAATTGCACTGATATTTCCAATAGCTTTTGTTGTCAAAATCTTTAAAATTTTTTATTTTAATACACACATATATTTTGACACACAAAAATATTATATTCTATTTTAAATTCGTATCAATTCTTTTTCAAGAATAAATAAGTTAGAGATAAAAAAATAAAATGTTTATAAAACGTTTGACCATTTTAATCAAAATGTATGGAATAAAAATAAATGTAATAAAAATTAGAATAAAAAAGAAAAAAATAAATCAGTGGCAAATCCCGGGCAATTTGCTAGGGATTTGCCACGAAAAATAATTAATGAAAGTTTCTTATTCTTTTTATCACTATTTTATCTAACATATTTTTTGTATATTCCAAATGGTAATATAGTAAATTGCACTGATATTTCCAATGGCTTTTGTTGTCAAATTAAAAATAGAAAGATAGAAGGAAATGAAAATTTTTAACTACAAATAAGAAAGAAAATTGTTCAAATCAACTAAAGGTAAGATCAGGAATTTTAAGGTATGGAATAAATATTAATACAAATTAATATAATAAAAAATCGAATAAAAAAGAAAAAATAAATTCGTGGAAAATCCCTAACAGATTGCCATGGATTTGTCATGGAACTAGTTAGGAAATACTTAATTCTGTGACAAATTCGTGGCAGACTGTTACTAATTTGCCACAGAATTAAGTATTTCCTAACTAGTTCCGTGGCAAATCTGTCACCGATTTGTCACGGAATTAATTTGAAAGTAATTAATTATATGGTAAATTCGTGGCAAATTGCCACGGATTTTCCATGGAGGTTTGTATCAATATTTGACTATTTTGCTATGGACATTTTCCATCGCAAATTGGTAGCTAATTTTTCTCCTATCCTTTATTTTTTTGCTATGGATCTGTGAGGGAAAATCTTTGCATCTCCGGTTACTACAATATTCGCAGCAAGTCCGTGATAAATAGCTACGGATTTGCTACAATTATATTGCCGTGGCAATTTGCTATGTCGTCTTCTTTCGTGGCAATTCCGTGACAAATTACCACGGAATTTTTTCCGTAGCAAATTTCCACGACAAATTAACAATTTTCTTGTAGTATTTGCATAAATATCTAAATGTTTTAGATGTTCAGCAGCTGTATTAGATAAGATGAGAATACCATATATATAAACAAAAATAAAGCTATAAGCTCTAAAGATATTATCCATTTTTGTTGAAATATCTGTGGGGTATTCTTTAAACCAAAAGGCACAACCAACCATTCATACTGAACTTGTGAGGTTGAGAATGCAGTATAATGAATTCTATTCGGATGCATTTTTATCTGGTAAAATCCACTCTTACAATTGAATTTTGAAAAGACCTTGTTGCTAGTCCAGTTGATCAAGCTTTTTTTTTTTTTTTTTATAAAGGTAGGAAGTATCCATCGAAGACTGTATTATCATTCAACTTTTTATAGTTAATCAGCATTCTTACCTTATTTCTAACTATCTCTGCATGATTCCTTACAATAAAAACAGGAGAACTATATGTAGATTTACTAGCACGAATCAACTTTAAATGTAATAATTAATTCCTGAACCTATTTTTGCATTTCCTCTTGATTGGTGGGATTATATGTCACTAGGGGAATGCGGATTGTCTTATCTTTATCTTTTATTCGTAATGAAGCTAGTAACTGGGTTTTTATTCCACATTGCAAAGGGTTTTTTGTATAGCATTGTTTTAACTTATCTATAGCATATCCCGTGGAGGCTTCTAGCTTATCTAACAATATTTTACACTGTAAAAGCGGTGTTCCTTTTAGAAAAATTGAGTTGGCCGCATAACCTAAGACACCTGCTGGGTTGTGCAAGGGTGAAAAAGAATTGGATAAGACTTAGCATAAGCATGTTTAATACATTTGACAGCTATCGAATGATGACAAGGAGTCTTAAAAATAATCTAATGTAGAGTAGTATCAAAGATAACTTTGTGGAATAATTGTAAGAAATTATTCCCAAGTAAAATATCTATACCGGTATTATAGAAATAAAAAGGTGGACACTTTATTAAAAATGATCCAAGTAAAATAATTGGAATTCTATTCCTTTATCAATTTCAATTGTATGATTGGAAATATCTTTACCTTTTATTGTTTTCAGGGTCTGATGATATTGAGTGGGAAAACACTCAGATCGATACAAGCAAGATTCTGAACCACTATCAACATATGTAGCAAAATACTCTACTTTATAATCAGGATATGTAAGTCCTATAGGTATATAAATACTATAAGGACCAATCATCGAGGTATATATATATATCAATTTTCCATTGTAGGTTATCTTTAAACCGTAAGAGGTGATCTGATATGATTTTACCTTTTCTAAAAAGGTATTACCTAACATTATTTCTAATGTATCATTGACACCTTCATTTTCAATGAGTAATCTAATAACAATTGATTCATTACCAAATCGAAGTATGGTTTCTATAGCTTCATGAATACACACACACACACACACACACACATGTATATATATCAATATGCAAATATATATGTATATATATATATATATATATATATGAATATGTATATATATATATGTATGTATATAAGAATATATGAATATTTTAATATATATTAGTCCCTAAATTTTTTATATTTTCAAAATCCCCCCTAAAAAATTTCAAACTAGTCCTTGATTTTTTAATATTTATAAATTAACCACAAAACATTTTTCAATTTAGTCCTCAAATTTTGATTATTTATTATATGACAATAAAAAAAATTTTAGATTGGTCACTAAATTTTTAAATATTTATAATATGTCCTCCAAAACTTTTTGCCATTATTTCCTAATATATGTGTGTATATATAAGTGTATATGAATCCATACACACATACATACAAATATTTAAAATAGGTAACAAGTAAATTTATTACCATTTAAATTTATCCAGTTGTACATAGATATCCTAATTATTGCAAATTATTGAATAATATGTATTGATAGTATATTTATATGATTATTTATGTTTTATTATATATATAGTATATAAATATATATTTATTAATATATTTATATGTGTGTTGTATATATGTGGGATGTATATGTATTTGTGTATGTATGAATGTGTGTGTGTGTGTGTGTGTGTGTATAGTAAAAAATATTTGTAAAAATATAATGTATGAGTCTTTTTTCTAATTGATCTATATATATAAAATTATTTAATAAATCGATGACATAATTTATTAAAAATGATGACATAATTAATAGCATATAGACTTTTAAAATTATATAAATATACAAAATAACTTATTATATTGAATAATTTTTTTTAATGGTAAACATAATACGATTATTATATTTTGTTATAATATTAATGTTTTAAAAAAATTAAAATAGAAATTTACAAATAGTTTAAGTAAAAAAAAAAAAAAAGATATGACCAAACATGAAATTTGGCCCAGTAGTTGAGTGCGTGCATTGCACTCTCATCGGATCAGGGTTCGAATCTCACATCTCGCAATTTAATTAGGGTTGGTACAATTAGGTGTGGTGGGTTCACATGAACTAAGCAATAAGAAGTAATACAGTGTGCAATCAGGTTTGATGGGTTCACATGGACCAAGCAATTAATAAGAAGCAATATAGTGTGCAATTTTCTATCCATTCTCGCCATTGACCTCTTTTGGCAGTGAAAATTGTTTATATTGGCAACGAAATTTTTTTATCACAAAAGGTAGTATATTTTCTTACCATCATATTTAATTTTTTAAATAATATTATATTTATAGTGACGAAATTTTAGCGACAACTTTTTTGTCACTAAAAATCATCAGACAAAACTAAACCTTTAGCGACAAAATTTTTTTACCTTTAACTAAGAAATTTTTCCTAGCAAAAGTCTAGGCTTTAGCTAGGAAAAATCTAGCTAAAGGGCTCTCTTTGGTGACAAAATGAGGCTTTAGCGATGACGTTTCAATGAAAAAGTGGTGAGGAAGTGAGTTTTGTCATGGAAGGGCTTTAGCTAGGAAATTTTAGCCTTTAATGAGGAAAATTTTTTGTCACGTAAGGCTATTTTTTTGATAGTGTGATCTAGTCTCCGATCACCAGGAGGAAGATCCCACTAGATACGAGGAGGCTATTGCTGATGTCGATGCCGATACTGACCTATGTTATGAAGCAATGAAAGCTGATATGAGTCTATATGTACTTCAATCAAGTTAGAGATGTTGTAGCTTCCCCTGAAGGAAAAAAATCCATTGGGTGTAAGTGGGTATACAAGAGAAAAAGAGGTGCAAATAGGAAGGTGGAAACCTTTAAAGCTAGGCTTGTGGCGAAAGGGTATACGCAGAAAGATGACATCGATTATGAGGAAACCTTTTCTTGATAGCCATGCTTAAGTCCATCCGTATCCTTTTTACTATCTCATATCACTATGACTTCAAGATATAACAAATGGATATCAAGACGGTATTTTTTAATGGTCATCTTAGTGAAAATATCTATATATCCCAATCAGAGGGCTTTATTGCTAAAGGTTAAGAACATATGGTTTATAAGCTTCAGAAGTCTATTCATGGACTTAAGCAGGTATTGAGAGCATGGAACATTTATTTTGATGAGATTGTAAAGTCTTATGGTTTCACTCAAAATGAGGATAAACCATGTGTGTACAGAAAATTTGAAGGCATTAATATGATTTTTCTTGTGATATATATGGATGACATTCTACTCATTGGGAATGATGTGGGGACATTGTCGTCTACTAAGGTTTAGTTGTCTAGTTATTTTAGTATGAAAGACTTGGAAGAAGCCAGTTATATTCTTGAGATTAAGTTCTTAGAAATAGAAAGTAGAGAATATTAGGTTTATCTCAAGCCACATATATTGACAAGATGTTGGCAAAGTTCAGTATGGACTCGTGCAAGAGAGCACTAATCCCTTGCAACATGGGCTATCTTTTTTTTCAAAGGACTGTCCTAAGTCTGAAGAAGAAAAAGACAAGATGAGTAGGATTCCCTATGCCTTGGCTATGGGAAGTCTCGTGGATGCTATGTTGTGTATTAGACTAGATATCTACTTTGCTATAAGCTTAGTCAGCAGATATCAGTCAAACCCTAAAGAGGTTCATTGGCAAACTGTAAATCATATTCTCAAGTACCTCAAGGGAATGAGAGATTATATACTAGTTTACTGGGCTGATGACTTGGTTTCAACAAGATACATAGACTCAGACTTCCAGGCGAATAAAGATGAGAGAAAATCCACTAACGAATATGTCTTTGCCTTGTCTGGGGAAGCTATTTTATGGAGGAGTATTAAGCAATCTTGTATTGCTGACTCAACCACAGAAGTTGAGTCTATGACAGCTTCGAAGTCATCCAAGGAAGCAGTTTGGCTCCAAAAGTTCCTCACAGAACTTGGAGTCATGCCATAGATGGACAAGTCTATTGCATTGTATTGCAAAAACACAGGTGCAGTATGGCATTCCAAAGAACCAAGGAACAACAAAAAAGAGAAAAGCATATAGAGAAAAAGTACTACTTGGTCCGGGAATTTATTTAGAGATGAAAAGTCATAAAGGAATAGATAGCTTCAGAGAATAATCTAACTAATCTATTCATCGAGCCTTTAGCTGAAAAAGTCTTTAAAAGACACTTAGATGCCATAATGGTGGGCACCTATAGACTTACATAGTCTTAGAGTGCAATTGAGAGATTATTGGAATGTATGCCCACTAAGACTGTATTTCTGATGTAATTTTGATTAAATCAATAAAAGTATTATTCTTACAAATTTTTTATGTTTTCACATTTTAATTTATGCACAATTTCATTGGAAAAAGACTTATTGTGTTATTTGAATGGAGGACTTTCACAGTAAGGTATGAATCACGAGTTACTTAATACATAAATTGTTATTCTTAACTGGATGATGAGAATGAGAATCTCATCATCATAAGGTTATTATGTTATAAATTTTAGGTGGGGAATGGCTTATCTTTGGCCAATGGATAGTCTTCTTACTTCATAACATAAACGTATTCTAAATACATAGAACTATACCTGTAGTAATGGTTTCTAAAAGTATTATATAGTGGAAACCCAAACTACTACTGTTACAGCGTGGACTAATACTCTACGGCTTGAGTATAGGTTAGTTGTCTGGTGAAGTTGGAAGCGTATATTTTGATATACTATAGTTGAGATTTTTTCGTAGGACTAATATGCTTGTATGTTGGGTATATGTGACTAATTAGTTAAGATAGACTTGTACAAGATAGCGTCTATGCTATATCGCCCCTTGAGACTATTTGAATGATCTAATAATCCAGGATTCTGGGAAACATGACTTGGATGTTTGTTTTAGGGTAACTCTCTTGGAAATCGAAAACATGCTAGGAAGTCATGGATCATTATACTAGAGGTCTAAAGATGGTAGATGTCATTTAAAAAGATGTTAGTATACTCTTCCTCTCTGAATATACGGTGTTACGTAGAGGGATATATTTATCATAACACTTGTAGGTCAGAGACTTTGCTAATGCAGCATTGTCCTTGTGGTCAATATTTTCTTATGGTGATATTAGAAAATATTTAAAATGCAAAATAAAACTATTTCTATAGAAGGATTTTTTTTGGTTATTTTAGTAGCCAAGGCGATGTGTCTTTTGATCCTCGGAATAGCCTAAAAGTCCTGATAGGTTTGGGATGAGGAATTGGTCTTAAATAGAATAGATTTTATTTTATTCAGATAGCCTAGTTTATTTATTGGGCTAGAATAAAATAAAAGGTCCAAAGAGAGAATTAATTAATTAGTTTAGTGGGTTAATTAATTATTCAAGACTTAAGCTCGGTTTGAATAATTAAAATTAACAAAAGTGTTGTAACTCCCCATATATTCATATCGTAGTGGACCTTACACTATGGATTGTCGCCCCATCTACTTCCCAGACAAGGGGTCTTCATATTGAAAACAACTTAGAATACAACGGAATTTTTTCAAAAATATTACTTCAAATACAAGGACAATTTGATACATAGAGCCATCAAGAGATTAAGTCTTCTAACCAAGTATGGGTAGTATCCAAATCTCCACAGTCATCCTTGGCACTATCTTTTGATTCTTTGGCAAAATCGAGAATCTTTTAATAGGGATTGGTCTCTAAAAGTTATCAAGAATAAAACATGTGTGAGTGCTAAACACTTAGTGAGTCCTGTATACTAGTGTTTTCCTTATAGAAACAATTGGTAAAACTAAGTACTATTTCTAGGATTAAATAGTAAAGTAAGTAGCAACAAGACAGGTTAGTAAACTTGCGCTCATTGTAAACATGCATAATCAAGTATCTGGAGTTCATGTTTATCCAAAAATGCAGGTATAAAATCCATGTGTCCTTAGTGGAAAAAATCATGTTCAGGATTTTAGGAATTCAAGTAAATCAGGCATTATTTTGGCAAAATTCATATGCAAGAAATTAGGAATTCAAGTAATGCAAGAATTAAATCTAGAAAAATTCATCTTCAGGAATTTTAGAAAATCATGGAAATCTTATTTGGAAAACTCATGTGCAGGAATTCAGGAATTCAGGCATAAAGCATGTCATTTTAGGAATTCAGGCATAAAATATGTAAATTCAGGTATGCAGGATTTCATGTATGTATGGCCCACTTGAGTAGGTTATTCAAAAATTGTGGCCCACTTAGGCTGGTTATTCATGCGTTAGCTACTCCAAATGTCCGGTCATCCCATTTTAAGTAAGACAAACCCCAAAACTGGCCAAGTTACTTTGAGCCGTCTATCTTTAACATAAGCTAGTACAAGGAGAATAACTCCTGTAGAGTACTCAACGCTTTCACAACACGTATTTAGGTCCAAGAAATAGAAAAAGGTTTTCACTCCTTTTCCATAACTTGTAAATGCAAGGTATATGTGAAATATCATGAAATATGGCACATTGTGGAAATTTCGCAAGTAACTTGAAAAATATGTCAAAGAGTTTATGATTGTATCATGTAACATGAAAAAAACTTGTCATTACATTGGATATAATAGGTATTTTCAATTATATGCACGAAACCGATGATTAACAAGTAATAAAGAATTTGAAACTCTTAACAATCTCGGTTTTTCATTGATCGAGTGAAATACTTGTATTTCATTTCATTAAAAAAAAATTGTAATTAAAATAGAGTGTAGAAATCCAAAGTTCAATTAACTTGTAAAATGTTTCCACATTCTTCGGGTCCAAATATAACATTTTCTAAACTATTAGATTTATTTTGTAGAAAATACCCTTACGCGAGTTTGCCCATAAAGTCTTAATAAACTATATTTTTTTCCATATTTGGGAAGCTCGTGTAGTGCGTAAAGCATGGTTTTCAATGTATAAAAGCTTTGTAATAAATAAATATTCAAGAAAAGGATTTATGATAAAATCTGACAATTGATGCCTGCAAATCTCAAGTAAAAACATTTTCTTGAATATATTAGAAAAACACGAATCTATATTAGAAAAACGTTTATTTGTATTAGAAAAATACTTTGTAACTCCAAAAGATTTGAAAGCCGAGGAATGTTAGTTACTAAAGCTTTGCTTTAAATATGTCAGGATAACACATTTCTATATCTAGAAAGCATTTTAGTTTACCGAAAATATTTCATCACTCAAAAGAAATTAACAATCCAAGTATTTCACAAACACAGGGATTTCACAAACATAGTATTTCAGAAAACACTTAGCCGAAACGAGATTTAAAACCAATGGACTCACTATGAGTGTTGTTAACTCGTAACGCTACCTACTCAATGCTCACCAAATCCTTGAAGGAAATCACGTCTACACCACGGATCAAATCACATGCTTCTTAGTAATTATAGAAGCACACATGCTATCTTAAAACTAAATATAGATAACGACATAAATTTTGCATTTTCACTTCATGACACCTTTTGGTATTTTTGACATATCATTCAAGCCACAAGTCCAAATGATGTCAAACTAGTTTTATAATAACTTCAAGACATTCCTTTACAATTTCTGACTCATGGAATACAAATTCTCTTGTTCATTTTGTTCTGTTTTGAACACAAATTTCTAGTAGTTAAATCATATTATAGCTTTGGCACATTTTACTATTTTCACCATAACTTTTGATCCGTAAATCTAATTAACCTCAAACTTGTGCCAAAACGCTCCAATGATCATGAACTACAAAGCTATATATTGCTTTGTCAAATACAGAAACTTTATAGGACTACTAGAGCAAAACAGTCTGATATTTTCGCTACTTCATCCATTTTCTTGATAAATTCCACTATTCCTTCATTCTTTTTTTTTTCATTCTAACACATGAACAACTTTTTATTCATTTCATTTCCTTTTTTGTCATCCTTTAGTCCACTAATTTTCAGCTTTAACCAAACCAGTACTTTCATCATAAAATAACAGCAAAACTGGCAGTCTTGCATATATCACATAACATCACAATTTTCTCAACAATTATACCATTTTCCATGTTCAACTCTTTCTTCCAATTAAATAACAATATATAACAATTAGTAATCCAGTAAAACACTTTCAAACCACCCCTAATCAGCACATAGAACACAACCACAAGCTACCAATCCAATCTGCCACATACTTGTATACACAAAATAGCTTGCTCAATAATTACTTCCAATCATATTTCATAAACATGCATGGTTTCATGTATAATTCAAACCAAAATAATCCTCCTAACTTGCTTAACAACTTTAATGCTTTCAAATAACTCCTTACCTTGTATTTCACTAATTTTTGGAGCCAGAAAATCCAAGCTTTCTTTCCTCTCCCTTCTCTCTCTTTCTCCTAGATTTCTTCTCTCTCCCTAGCTTTCTTTTCTTTTTCCTTCTTTTCTCTCTCCTATTGGCCAGTTACTTTCTCTCTCTCCCTTGCTGTTTTTTGTTGGCCAAAATGGCCTTTACCAACCCTCCGTGCTCTATTTATAGCTACAAGTAGCATATGCTCAATTAGAGAGAATGAATGGTTTTTGGACACTTGGAAAGCTTAGGTGCTTTGTAAAGCTTTGTGGAAGGTTATGAAAACCTTTAGAATTTCCTGGAATTCCACCTAACTCCTTCTTAGCCCATCATATTCTTCCATGAAATCATTCATGCAACCTTTCAAATATTGCCACATGTTATTCTTGCCACCAATCATGAAATTCCACCTACCTTTTCATATAACCAATCAAATATTTTTGTAAATAAAATTAATATTGCTACAATTCTTTCTCCTTTTCCCTTTCTTTTCTCCTTGGCTGGCTATCTTGCTGCCTTTCTACCGCTACCATCCTTTGTTCATGGTATAAAAATTGTCCATGTGCTAAAATCATAAAATGGTGACTAAGCCTGGTGAATTAAATTATTATGATGACTAAGCATGATAACTAGGCATGCTAATTAATGCCTCCAATAATCTAATAACATAAAAGTTTACTTTCCACCTCATCCTAGATGATTCACCATATCACAACCAATCACAAATCACCTTTTATTTTCTTTTTCCCAAAATCCACCATTTTTTTCTCAGGAAATAATCATAATTCAGTCCATTATTTATTCCAATTGGGAAAAATTTTTCTTTTACCAAAGAAATCTACTCATTAAACTGAACACAATGATGTCGCTCAAAATTCCCAAATTCTTTCTCAGATTTTCTTAATTCGCGATAGAAAATTCCTTCGTCGCGCCTTAAGACTTTTATCATCCCGAAATATTCCTCTGATTAAATTGAGCATTTATTGTTCTGCACATCCATACATATACTACTTTAATACAAAGTAGCACCCATTTACATACAAAATGGGAGGGATGTTACAGGCCTAAACTAAAATAAACTACATTATTAGACTTGTTTAATTGGGTTGTATAGTTAATTATTAATTGAGCTATTTAATTGGTCTTAGTTTAAATAATTTATTTGGCCCAATAGCCTAGACTAAGGGTCCAGTAGGCTAGGCCCATGCTTGTTTAGCTTAGGGCTAACGGGTTGAGCAGATGGTTGAGGAATGCATATATGGTTTAAATTTTAAACTCTTGGATGATAGCTAGAGGTTAGGTGATAGAGTTTGGATTGATCAAAAAACTCTTTAAGGCTAAGAAATACGAGTTTCTTCTCACGTATGTGTTTCTTTTTGAATTTTGAAAGCTTTCTGTGTATTCGTTCTTCTAGTAGATACAGAAATAGAAAGTTACTCCTCTTAATACTGCTCTTTAGCAGATTGTTAAGAGATTATAATAGGCCAATTCTTTTCTCTCAAAAGGCTTTTGCCAAATCATCAAGCTCTGGTCATATTCCGCAAGGCCAAAAGGTATTCATGCAAACCAGACGAACCCAACATCTTGCAAGCTTTGATCCAGAAGCATCCATAAGTGAATAAGTGGTCGTTCAAAGGTATCGTGACTATGTCGACTACCTCTTCTTCGGACTCATCAAGAGAGATCATACTTCACTCAAATTATCTCAATTCAAGTATTGTTTTGATCTCTATATCGAGTTACATAAGAGTTTTGATAGGACCTAATTATATCTATATTTTTCTATTTATTTGATGATGTTTTGTGGTACTTTTAGTTTAATAACTAGTTATTTCCCTTCCTATTTGATGTTTTGCATGTGAAAAGTATTTTTGGTGAATTTGTATAGGAGTTGGACGATTTAGAGCAAAATTGTAGATTTTCACACTCGACTCGGCACTTGTTCAAAGTGGTTGAACCGGCTGTGGCTCGATTCTAGAAAAATAGAGAAAACATAGCTCAAACTGGGAGATTTCTAGAGCTGGACTGGCACTGGTCCAGATGAAGTGACCCAGCATCGGCACTGCTCTGTTGTGGCAATTCAGAGTCCTTTTTCAAGTCAAATTGAAAATTGTCAAAGAGGTTAACTTATTTCTAACTTGTACTCGTCTAAGGCTTTTGAAGGACAAATTTTAGCATTTAAGAGGCCTATTTAACCATGAACAAGTGAAGTATATAGGGGGGATTTAATAGATTGAAAGAAAAAAAAAAAAGCTCAATTCATTCATTGAAGGAGGAATTCACTACTCAAGGAGTATTGTTTCAAGGAGATTTTCAAAGGAGGAAGAAGATGGTTTGTTTATGAGTTCTTTCTAAGACCTTTGTTTTCTTTTTCTTTGAACAATGATGAGATTAATGTTTTAATTGTAATTAAATATTATTTTTTAATTTGTGACAATGAATTAATTTAGTATTTTGTTCAATTAATTATTTATCTTGGTATTTGATTACTTGTTGTTAATGGTGAATTGATAAAATTGGACCATTCTTCTAATTAACTTGAGAAAGAGATTAGAAGATAGTTTTTATTGCTCAATTCTTGATTTATTTTCTTAACTAACTTGAGAGAGAGTTTAAGTAGAGATTAAATAATAAAAAATTGTTGATTTCACCTATAGATAGAAGAATAAATGATTTCATACCATTGTCACCTAGAGATATGGATAATTATCAAGGATTCATATTCTATGCATCTTTTTGTTATTTTAGTGAGACTGAGATATCCATTAAAATTGACTAAGAGATAGTGAATTATAACTCGAGAGATAGTGGATTCTATATTAAACTCATTCATGATGCCAAGGAAAGTGATTAATTGTAATAATTGCTAATGACTTATTATCATGTTTTCAAGATAATCATTCAAATACATGTTTTTCTCTCCAAGAGTTGTGTATGTATTTTGTCTTTATTTTTATTTTTTACTCTTTATCAATCTAATTAGTAGGTTAAATATTGAATGAAAAGTAATTAGTGTGTATTTGTTCCTTGAGGATCGATACTCGTTAATTCCTTATACTATGCTGAATGATGAGTGTACTTGCTCATATGTATAATTTGGAATAAATGTTTTCATTTAAACTTGATTGAAAATGGATACAAAATTGCATGATTTTTATATACCTAAATTTAATGTATAATTTTTTGGGACCGTTGTCGGGGAACAATATCATAAAAGCTTGGAATTCATTAATTAGCCATGTTTATATGTCTATATGTAAATATGTATATATGTTCTTTATTTAAATATGTGCAATAAGTTGTTGTATGATGTTTGAAGTTGTATAGGTTAATTATTGTATACGATGCTAATTGCTTGTTTATAAATGTGTAAAGTCCAAATTCTTATAGCCTTATTTTTTTTCTATAGGAAGACTTCTTAGTTTATGACCTAACAAAACATAGGAGACAGCGTGAACTTTGATCCAGAAATTGAAAGAACACTAATAAGGATTTGACAAGCCTATAAAAATCAAGCTGACCAATTGAGTTCCATAGGAGATATGGAAGTTAACCAAAACAATAATAGCGATAATGGTGGAAAAAATAGAAGGACTATGAGAGATTTTGCTAAGCCTGCAATTCAGGTACGTACTTGAGTATAACTAGACCAAGGGTGGAAGCCAACAATTTTGAAATAAAATCCAACATAATCTAAAGGATTCAAAACATAGTCCAATTTGATGGGTTACCTGATGAAAATCCTAACTCCTACCTCGCTAGTTTTTTGGACATTTGTAACACTTTCAAAATAAATTGTGTGTTGGAAGATGCTATTAAATTGAGACTCTTTCCTTTCTCTCTTAGGAATAGAGTCAAATCTTAGTTAAAGTCCTTACCAGTAGGTCAATCACTTCGTGGACTGGGTTAACTAAAAATTCTTAGCTAAATATTTCCCCACATCAAGAACAACAAAGCTTAGGACCGATATCTTTGCCTTTCAACAATTAGAGTCCAAAAGCCTATTTGAGTATTGGGAAAGGTGGAAAGAAATACTTAGAAAGTGTCTATATCATGGGTTTGAACTAGGCATGCAAATCTAAATTTTTACTAGTGGATTAAAATTTTTTTTAAAGCAATTGATTAATGTATTTGCGGGAGGAACAATAAACCTTAAGACCTTTAAAGAATTGTATGAGTTAATTGAGGATATCACCATGAACAATTACTCATGGGGTAATTCAAGGTCTAAGGCTTGTGTTTAGGGAGTCCATAAAATAGATGTTATGGCTGCTTCGAAAGTAAAAATTGAGGCACTGGCTCAAAAGATGAACAAATGGCAGGTCCTTCACAGGTAATGAATGGTAAGCGTGATTTTTGTAGAGAAAGGCACCCCAATCATGAGTGCCAAAACATGGGATCTTCTATAGAGTCCTTAGAGCAAGCTACTTTTATGGGGAATATGCGACAAGGTAACAATCCATACAGTACTACCTATAATTCTAGTTGGAGAAATTACCCTAACTTTTCTTGGATCAATCAAAACCAACTAAGGAAAAACCCCTCGAACTTCACTGGAAACCAAAGGGCTCCACATTCCTTGCCTTACAATTCACTACCACCAAAGCTATCATTAGAAGAGTTGATTAACCGCATGATAAGTTCTACTAAAACACGTTTCCAAGGAGTAGACGCAATGACTAGGAGTTTGGAGGCTTCAATGCATAACCTGGTGAATCAAATTGGTTAATTGGTTAAACGTTTTGGGGATCAAGTTGAATTTCTACCTGGGAATACGGAGAACAATCCATGAGGCCAATATCGTGGAAAAAGTTAAATTTTACTTGCTTTATTATTTTTAGTATTGGACAATCTTTTATTTTCGTTATTCGTCTTTTTGCTTAGTATGTTCATGCATATATGCTTTTCAAAATTGGGACTTTTTTTTTCATTCCTATCTTCATAAAAAAAAAAAAAAAACTCAAACAAAGCTGACTAGGCACCCACTCAGAAAGTTTGACTTGGCACTAGTCCAACTCTGGATTTTTAACTGACAGAAAACATACCCGATCTAGCGTCATGTTGGACAAAGCTTACAAAATGGCCAATTTTGACATTTTTTTTTTCAAAATTTTTTCAAAAAGTATTTAGAACAAAACAAATAGTGATTATTTTAGCCCCTATCATATACCCCCATACTTGAACTTTTGCTTATCCTCAAGCAAACAAGAATTAGACACTAAGCATTTAAAACAAGACAAAACAATTTCACAAATTTTTCCTTATCAAATTCATCCATATTGAAGACATAACCTTCTTTCAACCTTTAAACATAAATTTGTCATTTACTCAACCTTTTCAAAACTTTATAAACTCATGTATTAAATCAAACAATTCTAAGGCCATCAAATTTAAGTTGAACAAGCTTATATCTAGTACAAAAAAAATCATCCTATTCCTCAATCAAAAACATAGATAACATAAATCATATAGGACAAGCCATTTAACCAATTACAGCATTATATACTCAAATTTACGCAACTCAAGTTAATGAAATAAGGAAAATACTCTACTCTTTTTTTTTTCCAATGACTTAGGGAATTGATAGCCTCAAGTGAATGGATTTCTCTTCACACATTGCATTGGCCCCCTTATAGTCATCATTATTTTTTCAGCAATTTTCTTTTTCTTTCTTCTTTCTTTCCTTACCTTCTTACTTTTGGGATAGCCTTAAAAGAGTGTGATGCTTCTTTATTTCTTCTCTTCCAGTCACCGTTTTGGCACCCCTTTCAGCAAAAGGTCTCTCTGTCTTTTCAACAGATGAAAGTAATTTTTTTCAACTCACATACTTTCTTTTTCACTCAAATTTTTTTATTTTATTTCCTCACATTCCTTATTCACAACTCAAATTCAAGCAAACTTTAAATCTATAATACAAGAATTAGTGAATAACCCTTTCCATATTCATCATATCATCCATATTCAGACTTAAAGAATAAAACAAAACTCAAATACCAAATATAACCAAGGTTAACTTAAATTCTCAAGACTTAGCAAAATCCAACTTAATACATAAGTTTACCTTTTAAATAAAATTCTAACTATATTGAATGACAAATCTATATTCAAAGTTAAAAAGAAAATCACAACTCCATTATAGACAAATAAACTCAATTTAGCTCCAAATCTCTAAATTTTTAAATTTGTCAAATTTTTAAAATTTTAAACGAAACTATTTTTCATAATTCAAAAACTTTCCAAAATATCTCAATACCAAGAACACACCAAGATAATTGAGAAAAACTTGGATAAAGAATATCACTAAACCACTCCCCTACACTTAAACTGGACAATATCCTCATTGGCAAAAAATTAACTGAAGAAACCATTTCCAAAGGGACCAAAAAATGATAGAGGAGGTAAAAGGTTAAGCAATACTCCCTAAGTACAATAATACTCCAATAAATTATAAACCTTGGAAATTAATAGAAGAGCTTGTTCAAGAAGACTTTATTCAAACCTGCAAAAGAAAACCTAAATAAAAGTATAAGGAAAATAATAACAAAATAAAGACACACTAAAATAAAAGAAAACAACCTAAAAATCCTAAGAAAGCAAATAAAGACACGACTCACTCCCCCACACTTAAAATGAAAAATATTTTCCTTATTTGGGGAGGGAAAAGACACTTATCTGACTAAAGAAAATCTAACCTATGATAAAGAGACAAACTCTTTCCACTCATCACACTTTCTCATTAAACATTTGTAAAAGAAATTAGAGCTCATTGAAAAAGGCAGGCATAATGAAAGTAGAAATAAGAGAGGGTTTTAAAAAATAAAGGGTTTATGGAAAATATTAGTTGCAATGAATATACATGCATGACCCCCTTCCATAACACTCTTTTATATATGCAAGTCAAGTTTCCAACACAAAAATGTAAAATATGTCTAAAAAGTGTGTAAACATGAGAATCACCACTTAACCCTTCAAAAGATTTGTCACAATTGAAGTTCTCCCTTAAAACTTTGTATTTGAGCTTTCAAAGATGTGATAAAAAAATTTCTTCCTTTTCAAAGTATAGTCTACAAAAACTAAGTTACCTTTCTTTGAATGAGGTGAACAGTAGAAATTACCACCATCCTCCGAGGACTTCTTATGATGAAGTATTAAATGATCCAACTTCTTGAGGTATGGTAAATTCAACACATCATCAATGGCATCATTAGGCTCCATAAGTTGAGAGGCACCTAAAAATTCATGTGATAAAGAAAAATTAGAAATATGAGAGCATAGAATAGAATAAAAAATTTTTCCCATCACATTCGATAACTGCTCCTCATATCATTTCTTCTCTCTTTGGGGGTCCTCCTGTGCAAGTGTATGTGCCTTTATGGCATCTTCAACCAACTTAGCTAATTGTGTTCTTGGATGGCTAATGCGTTGGAATGCTTCTTCATGCCACCGAATAGACGTGTTTGTATTAGCAACAAAGGATTGAATTGAAGCTTCAAGTAAAGTCTCACTAAAAGCATTAATCCGAGCTTGCAACCTTGCTAACGTATCATCATTATAGCTCCATTGATATTGTGTCCATGAATAACTGTCCATGATGATGTTTTGAATCTCGCACTCAAAGAAAACTAAAAATTAAATTAAAAATTAAAACAAAAGTAAACAAAAATAATAGAAAAATAAAGAAAAGAAAAATACACAAATTAGACATATTCACAAACTACTTAAATACAAAAGTTAGTGATATTTATAAATACAACAAAGGCTAAATTAACAAGACTCGAGCGTTTCTGATAATGCCCATCCCTGGCAATGGGGCTAACAACTTGATGCATTTTTTTTAGTGTAAAAAATATTAACAACAAATTACACAATCAATCAAGCTTTAATAAAATGCTAACCACTAAAACCACGCATACGGGCAAGTATACCCATCATATAGTATAGGGAATAGTAAGTATCACATCCACGAGAACTTATGCTCCCACCTTACTTTACTCAAATCTTTATTGTTTAGCCAATAAAATAAGAAGAGATAAATAAAACGCTAACCTAATATACTAGGGAATAGACCAAGTTCACACATGACAAGTCACAAGGATTATTAAGGAGTAGGAATAAGGAAAAAAGACATGTAAATAGATAGCAATCCTCAAAGACATAACAATGATTAATTAGAACTTATCATAATTAATCATCATATTGGCACCTTGAAGGAACTTAACTAAGATCTAATTGTTTCCCAAGTCATAAACTTATTTATATAGACTCCACTTCTTTTCCAATCTATGGAATCACTATCTCTTGATTAATTTACCAGATTTCACAATCGCACTAAAATAGACCAAAGATGTAATAAACTCATACCTCATAAAGATGGAATTAGCCAATGACCATTTGCTCGAGGTGAAATCAACTAACCTTTGATCACTTATGTTCTTTAATCTTAACTTCATTTCCTAAGTCCATTAAGATTTAACGAATACAAAATCAACGCAATAAACTTCTAACATCGTTTCCTAAGTTAATTAGAAGAAAACACATCAATAACCAATGCTAACATGTAATCAAATACCAAAGATAATAATCAATTGATCAAACAACTAAAATCAACAAAAAAATCATAAATCTAAAAACATCCTCTAAATACAATTAAAATAATTAAAACTTAAATTGTCAATAAATTACAAAGAAGAGAAAAAGAAACCACTCATAGACATGTAAGCCTTTTTCTTCTTCCTTGAAACCTTCTTAAGCAACCTCCTCTTCTTCTCCAAGAATTCTCCTTTGATCCTCCTAAATCTTGGTATTTCTTTAGGAGTTTCTTATTGGTTTGTAAATCCCAAAGGTGAAAACTAATTTAGAGATGTTATTCTCTTTTATATATAGGAGTTTTAATTGCCAAAAAGTGTGTACAAGAGTCCTTTTCCGTAGTTGAAAGAGTTCCCGAAAGAATCAATCTGAAATTGCCAAAATCTACTTGGAAAAGGAAAATTCGCCGACACTGATCAGAATGGACCTGGCACCAGGTCCATTTGACCCACCTGGAACCGGGTCCAATCTGTTTCTCCTCAAAATTACTGCTTTTTCAGAGCAGACCTGGTGCCGGGTCCAATCTGGAATCTTTTACTTTTTGCTCAAAATCCACTTAAATCTGTACAAATTGACCAAAAATAGTTTTTACAATCAACATGTCAAATAGGAAGGAATATACCTAGTTATTACATTAAAAGTATCTCAATTTAACTTCAAATAACTAGGAAAATAGTGATGATTTGAGCCCCTATCATTTTATTTTTCCTTTTGATTTTAATGACCTTTCTTAGATAGTTATCTTTTAGCTGTTTTATTTTATTTTCACTTTTTATTTTGTATTTATGTTTCTTATTTTTTTTCTTTGTTTAGGCCTGATTGAACCATTGTAAAAGAAACAATGCTCTTTTGGGATGAATTCAACATTGTTCTCAGTAATACATGGCTTTGGAAAGTATTTTCTTTATCTTATCTTTCTTTTATCTTTCTTTTTTTTTTTTAGTCCCTTCCATAATTTTTCTTGTGTTATTCTAGGCCATTGGGGACAATGTCCAGCTTAAGTGTGGGGGAGGGATTCAAGTCAATACTTTCTCATTCTTCTTGATTTTGGATATATATATATATATATATATATATATATATATTTGTTGAAGATGATTTTTGTGCTAAAATTTTTTGAATTTGTCTATGATGGAGTATTGATTTTATTTTTAGCTTTGGATATAGATTTGTCATTCGTTATAGTTGGATTTTTGTTAAAAGGTAAACTTGTGTATTAAGTTGGAAAGTCTTGAGAATTTAAGTTATTGGTTATATTTGGTATTTGAGTTTATTTTATTCTTTGAGTTTGAATGTGAAAGATATGCTAAATATGAGGAAAGTTGTTGACTAATTCTTGTATTATAGATTTATAATTTGCTTGACTTTGAATTATGAATAAGGATTGTGAGGAAATAAGGGGAAAAAAAAAAGTGAGAAAATCATTTTTTTTTTGTGAGCTAAAAAAATGATGAGAAAAAAATGCTCTTGTTTTTAATTTTGAAGACCTTTTACTGAAAAGGAGGTTAATATGGAGAGTAGTAACAAGTATTGTTTAGTGCACTCCTTTAAGGCTATCCTGAAGGCAGAAAGAGTAAAGAAAAAAGGAAAGAAAATGTTGAAAAATGATTAAAAAGAAAAAGAGAATAATGATTGTAAGGGGACCAATACGGTGTGTAAAGAGAAATTCATTCACTTGAGGCTATCAATTCTTTAAGTCATTGAAAGAAAAAATGTGGAGTACTCCCTTATTTTGCTACTTTAAGGTTATGCAAATTTAAGTTCATGATGCTTGAATTGGTTAACTAGATGGACTTGTATGATTCATGTAAAACCCCACATATGACCACCCTAGAATTAGAGGGAATGGTTGCATTCCATGGCATATTGCATGAATATATTCTTTCTAGGTAATCTTTATAAATTATTTATGCTGGATGAGTGTTGGTGGCAATTAGGAAATTTTGCTTAGGGATGAGATAAAAAGAGACTTGGGTTTTAGAAAGGAAGATAATTAGGTTGGAAAAATAAGAATAAGAATTAATGTAGTTAAGTGGTTAGAGCTTTGTGGTTAATTCCTATGGTCTTGAACTCAAATCCCCTCAACTAAGTATTATTTTTAATTATTCTAACTAAGAAAATCTAGAGGAGTTTTAATCTCCATTATTTTAGCAACCCTTGTCTTAACACGTTTGAATTTAAAATATTCATATTTCTTGAATTCTTTTAAATTCTCTTATAAAATATTTTAGATGATCTTGGACTTGAAATTTTAAAAGAAAAATTCCAGCTCTTGGAGATTAGTTGGCCGAAACATGGGAGGGATAATAGTATGGTTGTTTTCCAAATTAAATCACCAAGCTATTTACCTAAAAAACTACATTTTGATTGTTCTTCTTGTGGTAAAGGCTAGAAATTATTTTTAGTTCCTCTTCCTAGCTTGTTTTCGAAAATGGGAACCTTGAACTCCATTTATTTTTTTGCAAATCAAGCACTCTTTTTTGTGTGTAAAAGCTGGAAACAAGCATGAAGATTTCAGTCCCTTTATAGCTTGTTTAAGTTAAAACATTTTCAGCAAAATAAGTAAATGACATAGCCAAGAAACTTTGAGTATTCAACACCATGAATTAGTCCCTTCATGGTTCTTGTTCTTCTTAATGGTAATGGCTGGAAAAATCACCATTAAAGGACCTTGGGATACTCCTATTTAATAACTAAAAACCAATTCAAAATATTTTGAATTCTAGCTAACAAACCACCTAAATCTTATCATTTCTTCTAGCTAGCTAACTAGAATTTTTTCCAGCTTTTCCAATCTTCAACTAGCTAGCATTTCTTTGTATTTTCTTCTTTAATTCTTCTTCATTTCTCCATCATATTATTGGCCATACTAGGGACCTAGCTGAACATCTTTTCTTCTTCACAAACCTTAGCCAACAAAACTCCATTAAAGCACCTTAAGCCTTTCATAGTTTCTCTCCATTCAAAATACTTTGAATTTGAAAATTAAATCCTATATTTTGCTCCATCAAACACTCACATATCTAGCAATCAATCCTATCAAACCAAAGTAGAAATTCTGCACTCATTTTCACAAGGAATTTTAGCCAACTCCCCCAAGAACACTCTCCCACTTCTTCTAATTTTCTCTTCTACTCTCCCAAGAATACCAAGAACATACACTACTCACCTTTAATCATTTAGTCACTTCTAAACATCCCAAGCCACTCTTAAACCTTCAAATCAACTAGAGTGCATCCAAATCTTTCCTTTGGTGCACTTTATAACACCAAAATGTCCAAAGTGTTCCCTTCATTCGGATCAAACCAGCATTTTTGTTAGCAAGTCAAGAAGAACACCATAAGGTAAACCAAGTCTAAGAATCCTCTTTCTTCTTCATTTCTTTACTTTCATTTCTTCTCATTCTCTTCACAATCTCACTCTCTCTTGGCCAAATTCATTGGGGGCCAATAGTGGACTTCTCCAAACCTTGGTCTCTCAAAGGACTCATCAAGGCATTCAAGGCTCTTCGATTTTCAAAGTGACATCTTCAACTTTGATCAATCATCAAACAAGTATTTTGTCCTATATTGCCTCATTTATTTTCGAACTTAAGATTAATAGGATGATGGCTTATTGATGTGATGGGTGATGATCTAGTAGTGTTGGGGAAATAAATGCATATTTAAATATGACATGCATGATTTTCTGATGTGTAGATTGAGATGTGCATTAGGATTATTCTATGGAGTATATTTGGATTTTGATTTAACATGAGGTTATGATAAATTGTTAGTATATTTGTGAATTAGGTCTATATGACACTAGCATGAGATGATATGGTTGATACTAGAGATTGTTGCTATTATGATTTTGCTAATGCTTTAATATTGTTAATTGTGCCATCAATTACCATGCCAACATTTATATTGCTATTGATACTACTTTGCCATGAGAATTATTATTATCACTCTATTTGTATGGTTACTGCTTTATTTGTTAATGACAAAATTATTACTACTTTTAAATATTAATAGTAATATTATTATTACTTTGATAATTAAGTCACTATCATTACTTTTATTACTAACATTACCACTAATATTATTATTTCTAACAATAATATTATTAATATTATATGTATTATTATTGGTGTTGCTATTTTTAAGTATCATTAATATTATTAATATTACTATTATTATTATTACTAAACATCATTATTTTAGAGAAATATTAATAAAATTATTAATATTACTATTATTATCGATGTTAGCCATATTATTTTTATTTAATGGTATTATTATTAATATCAATATAATAAATATTATTACTATTATTTTTATTATACATTATTATTTTTCTTTAATAATAATAATAATAATAATAATAATAATAATAATATCATCATTACTATTTATATTATTCTCCTTATAGTAATATTATTATTTATAAAATTATCAATATTTTTATCAATACTTTTGACAATGTTGTTATTTTTTATTATACTTAATTAATACTTATGTCACTTACTTATGTTACTATAATATCAAATTATTCTTATATTAATGTTTAACCTCTAAAATATTTTATCAATTAATTTTAGAACTCCTAAATCATTAGCATCATATTTGGGTATTGCTATTGGATATGGGTATGTGAAGTTGGGAGTTATGTGTACCTATGCAATTTTACTGCTTAGTTGTGCCAATAGTGACATATACATTGTGTTTATCCCAGACAAGTTTAGATTGCCTTAAGCAAGACTTGGAGGATTATTATGTTAAGTGAAATCAAGAGATCAAAGTAAGTCATTGTATAAAGGTGTTTGTTGAACAAAAGTGCTTCTGCAAGTCAAATGCACAGATTACGATGGAAGATGCACTTTGGGATGCAATTATGGACAATTTATTCTTCTACTAAAATAAAATAATTTTCAGTCAAGCAAACAATTTCCCAAGAAAAATAGTAAACCAATTTTTATCTAAGATTGTCTAAAAACCATAATTGTTACTTCAAAGAAAACACTTTGTTGATTTTACATTTCCCAAGTGGGATAAATAAAACGTTGAATACTCAATAAGGATAAACTATTAGGACTAGTTTTTGAAGGGTTGTAGTAAGTTTCTCAATAGGTGACCACCTCTGAGGAGTGAACTCTGTCTGGACAAGACGACAATTCTTGTTGGTCAAGTTGGTCCGAGCTAGCAGTAAAATTCAAGTGGATTGTTTATTTTCGGAGTGAACAACTAGTAAGTTTAGATGTAGAGATGAAAGAATATCTCACCCAGTGGGCCAATCATCCACTTGTATTGTGATGCAGGGTTTCATAGTACACGGTCATGATGCAGGGTTTCATAACCATGACTATGATGCGGGGTTTCATAGGTAACCATTATTTAAGTGGTTTATTTCTTTACACGTTGAGCACTTTTATTTTACAATTACTGATAAAACACCAGTCAATATTCAAAGATAAATTTTTGGACTTGCAAACTTTTTGTTGTGACTTGTTCAAAATTTGCATATATGAAATGTTTTCTCAAACTGTCGTGAGCACATACAGGGCTTACTGAGAAATGTTTCGTACCACCTTTTTATATCATATCTTCAGGTTGATCCTGCTTCGAAAGTTGATTTACTTATGTTGCCATGAGCTTGGAGGATTTATTTTGATGTATTTATTTGTTGGAGATTTTAGTAACCTTCTATTTGTTTTAAGACTTGTATAAATATTGTTTTTGAGATTGTAATAAGTTTATTATTAAGTTATTTTCTTCTCTATTTTCTATTACCTAGTTATAAAGATCCCTTGTCCTAAGGACAGGGCGACATCCCTGCCCCTTTTGGGGGTACTTTGGTAGTAAAGTGTTACAAGTGGTATTAGAACCTAGGTTTAGGTTATTATTAGTAGCATTTAGAATTATTTCTTAAGTTATGTAATCTTTTGACTAACCTGAGCTGCTCATATTGTAGGATAGTTAGGATGTATAGAGCTGCAAGGAAGACCATGAACAGGCAGCCATGGCACCAACCAATTTGCATTCATCCAGAAGACTTACCTGCACCACAACTTGAACCACAATCTGTACCTCAACCAGAAATACCTATGGGAGAGAGAAGTAAGAATGAGGTTCAAATTATTGAGCCACCACCCGTACCCATGGTAGACTTAATCTTTGATAGTGAGGATGAGGGTGATGCTATGGAGTATGAGCCAAACCCACCCATTCTATTGATTGACTTAATAGCAGACAGTGGTGACCCAGGGGAGATAGACTATGAATCTCCACCTAGACCTTCTTTTATACCTCAACCAAACTGTGTTGAAACTAGGGAAAGTTCCAGGAGACCAGAGAAGGAACCCATGACCTCTAAGTTTGTAAGTGGTGTGGGAATAGATTTCTCTAAGAATTCTGGGGGTTGGGTATATGAAGCTGACACTGAAGATTCTGATGAGGAGTAGAATTTTGGAGTCTTTGCGAGCTTGGCAGTCTATTTGTTTATTACTTTCAATAAATCTCTGCACTAGTGAATTATTTCTTTTCTTTAAAAGTTTTTTTACAAATAAGGGTATCCTAATGTACTCTATTCTTCATAATATATTTCGCTTTTATGCAAAACTTTCATATTACATTTATGTGTATATATTGATTGGTTGTGAATTTTTGACATACTTGAACTATGGGGCATAACTCAATATTTGGGCACGATGTTATAGAATGGAACCAAAACAACGAGTTGTTGTAACCAGTAAGAGAGTCCCTTAGCCAGAACTGGTGGCTCCTAAATACGATGCCACTCAACTATCTATGCTAAATCAAGGAGGCAAGAATGAAATGGAATCTGAGGTACCCACTAAGGTGACCATGGGGCAAGCTTTCAACAAGATGACAGGAATATTACAGACCTTAACGGAACAAAGAAATCCAAGAGGGGAAGATGAAGCTCTGGAGAGATTCTTGAAATTTCAACCTCCCACTTTCTTGTGTGAGGTGGAGCAGTGGGTAGAACAGATGGAGAACATTTTCTTTGCGCTCCAGTACACGAAAAAAAGGATTATCAAATTTGCCGCTTTCAAACTACGAGGGCTAGCTCGTGCATGGTGGCAGTGAGTCTAAGAAGATTGGGAGCTATCAAAGCAGGATTGGGCTTGGGAAAATTTTGTAAAGAACTTTAGGGCCGAGTATATTCCCTAGTGGATTGTGGTGAAAAGGGAGGACGATTTTCAGAATTTGAAGCAGGAGAGCATGTTTGGGCTCAGTATGCCACTCGTTTTAATCAATTATCCAAGTACTGTAAGAGATTGGTGGACACCAACCAGAACAGAACCAAATAGTTTGTTAAGGGCTTGAGGCAGGATCTGAGGAGGGATTTGGTACCTTTTCCACCAATGATGTACTCAGTAGTAGTGGATGTGGCCACCCGAACTGAGAATGATGATAAGAACAGAATGGCGCAAAGAACCTTCCCATCGAGATAACCACCAAGGTAATTTTTGAGGTAACAAACTAATAAGTGACCTGTTAATCAACAATGGTAGAACAAAGGAAAGCAAGCACGTACTGTACCAACTGGCCTTGCTTAAAACTTGCCAACATGCTAATACTGTGGAAAGAGAGGACATGTGGAGAAAGATTGCTGGTCCAAGAAAGCTGTAAGGAAATGCTGTAACTGCGGAGACCTGAACCATCTCCAAAATACCTATCCCAAATCGCTACGAATTGGGCAAGGAGTCCCAACATAGACTACTAGAGTCAGCAGAGCAAATAACCCAGGAGCTTTGGGAAGTGGATTACATATGCCTCAAGTAAAGGCAAAGGTCTTTGCCTTGAATCGAGTAGAGGTTGGAGCAGATGTGGCGGTGGTGGAAGGTGTACTCACTATTCAAGGTCATTTCATTAAAGTTTTAATAGACCCTAGATCCATCCATTCTTATCTAAATAGGACATATGCATATCATTTGGGTTGGGATGGAATTGAACTACCATATACCTTGTTGGTGAGCACTCCCTTGGGGAAAATAGTGCAAGCAGACAAATATGTACAGAATTGCAGGATTGGAGTTGGGAAGCAAAAGTTGGAAGGAGATCTAATAATTTTAACTATTGATGATTACGATGTAATCTTGGGGATGGATTGGCTAGCGAAGTATGAGGCTAAAGTAGATTGTAAAAATAAGTCTGTGCAGTTTATCAGACCTGGGTGTGATGTGCTTGAATTTAATGGTACGTGCGTAAAAGAGTTGAAGTTTTTGATAGCTAGAGCTAAGGCTCGGAAGTTACTGAGACAAGGATTTAAGGATACCTGACCTACCTGATAAACAAGCTAAATGATCGATGCACTCTGGAAAGCACTAAAGTAGTGAAGGAATTTCCTGATGTGTTTCTAGTGGAACTCACTTCTGTTCCTCCTACTCAGGAAGTTAAGTTCACTATAGACCTAATTCCAGGAATGGAGCCTATATCACGGACCCCATACTGGATAGCTCCTATGGAATTGAAGGAACTAAAAAAGCAATTAGAAGAGCTGGTAAAGCAAGGATATATAAGGCCTAGTACTTCACCATAGGAAGCCCCTGTGCTGTTTGTGAAGAAAAAAGATGGAATGTTGAGGCTTTGCATCGACTATTAGGAATTGAACAACTTGACTATTAAGAACAAATATCCCTTACCATTGATTGATGAACTATTTGACAAGCTACAAGGATCTAGCTACTACTCCAAACTAGATTTGAGGCAAGGCTACTACTAGGTGGGAATTAAAGAGGAGTATATTCTCAAGATAGCCTTTAATACAAGAAATGGTCATTACGAGTTCGTGGTAATGCCTTTTGGGGTAACTAATACACCGACAATATTCATGGATTTGATGCATCACGTTTTCGAGCCATACTTGGACAAATTCGTGGTGGTGTTCATCAACGACTTACTCATTTACTCTAAATGCCCGGAGGACCATACAGAACACTTGAGGATGGTATTGGAAAAACTAAGGGAGCATAAGTTCTATGCCAAATTTAGCAAGTGAGAGTTTTGGCTGGACAATATAGCATTTCTTGGCCATATGGTTTCAAAAGATGGTATTAAAGTGGACCCAACAAAGGTTGAGACGGTTTCAAATTGGAAATAACCTAAGAATATTACCGAGATTCAAATCTTTTTGGGGCTAGCCGGGTATTACCATTGATTTATTAAGGGTTTTTTTACACCAGCGTCACCAATGACATGCTTACCGAGAAAAGATGTTCTTTTTATTAGGAATGAAAAGTGCGAGAAAAGTTTCTAGGAACTAAAGTAAAGACTGATGACAGCCCCAG
This sequence comes from Voacanga thouarsii, assembly GCA_026120185.1. Taxonomy (NCBI): domain Eukaryota; kingdom Viridiplantae; phylum Streptophyta; class Magnoliopsida; order Gentianales; family Apocynaceae; genus Voacanga; species Voacanga thouarsii. The sequence goes on from JANUWF010001822.1 coordinate 56,823, forward strand.
TACTGGGTTTGCTAGGAGGAGATAAGCCATATGCCCTATATATATATACATCTAAGGAAGGATTGTGAGCAATCTTAATGTAAGATAGGAAAGTGATAGAGTATACCTTGTAGAAATTGAAGTCTCATGAAGTTAATTACCCAACGCTTGATTTGGAATTAGCTGCCATTGTTTTTGCATTGAAAAAATGGTAACACTATGTGTATAGAGCCAAGTATGAAGTGTTCACGGATCACAAAAGTCTTAAGTATATTTTTACTCAGAAGGACCTAAATTTGAGATAGCGAAGGTGGATGGAATTCTTGGAGGAATACTGGTGTCCAATTAACTATCATCCGGGTAAAGCTAATGCAGTTGTAGATGCTTTAAGCCAAAAAGTTAAAATGGAAAGATTAAGAGTTCAGGAAGTTCAAGTAGTGCAAGAAGCTTCAGATATAAAGTCAGAGGTACAAGAAGAAAGGATTTTCATCAACAATCTGAGGTTAATACCAGATCTAAGGCAGGAATTATCAAAGAAAAATAAGATAATGTAAAGTTTCAACTTTTTAGAGACAAAGAGCTTAAGTAAGGGGGTAGTGATTTCAGGCAAGACGAGGCAGGAGTGATGTACTTTCAGGATTACATGTGTGTGTCTAATGAGCAGTAGTTGAGGAAGAAGTTTTTGGAGGAGGCACATAGGAGTAAGTATGTCATTCATTCGGGAGAAATGAAGATGTATCAGAATCTGAAGAAAGCTTTTTGGTGGCCCAAGATAAAGAAAGATATGGTACGATTTATTTCTACATACCTAACTTGTCATAAAGTTAAGGCAGAACATAAGAAGTCGGCTCGATTGTTACAGCTATTGCCGATACCGAAATGGAAATGGGAGGAGGTGACAATGGACTTCCTCACTAGGTTACCTATGTTAAAGACCCAAAATGATGACATTTGGATAGTGGTTGATAGATTAACAAAGACAATGCACTTTATATCGGTAAATGTAAGGGGCTCTATGGAAAAATTGGCACAGATATATGTATGGGAGGTAATAGGATTGCATGGAGTACCTTCAAGTATCGTGTTTGACCGAGACTCGAGGTTTACATCATGCTTTTGGGCTAAGTTCCAAGCATCCATGGATTCTAATTTGAAATTCAGCACGTCGGCACATTTGCAAACTGATGGTCAGTCAGAACAAGCTATTCAAATACTAAAAGATATGCTAAGGGCATGAGTATTGGATTTCAGAGAGAAATGGATTGAATGTGTACCATATGCTGAATTGGCTAATAACAATAATTACCAATCTTCGATTAGTATGGCTTCGTATAAAGCACTGTATGGACGCAAATGTTAAGTACCATTGTACTGGAGTTGGATGGAGGATAGTCACATAAGCAAGTTTGGGGAAGTTTGTATGCAAGAAATGGTAAATAAGGTGAAGGTAATAAGAAAGAGGCTGAAGGTAGCCCATAGTTGACAAAAGAGTTATGGGGACAATAGGCAAAGAGAGTTGGAATTCCAAGTAGGAGACTGTGTATTTTTGAAATTAACTCCTAGTAGGGGAATTTTGAAACATCCGAAATGAGGTAAGTTGAGTCTAAGATATTTGGGTCCATTCCTAATCACTGAGAGAATTGGATCTGTGTCGTATAGATTAGATTTGTCGGATTGATTGTTAGGAATACATGATGTATTTCATGTATCCCTACTGAAGAAGTACAACCTTAACCCAAGACATGTCTTGAACAACGAGCCAGTGCTATTATAACTTGACTTGAGCTACATGGGAAAATCAATTAAGATTCTAGATTGAAGTATCAAGACCCTTTGGAATAAACAAATACCGATGGTAAAGGTGTTATGGGAGATTATGCCACACAAAATGCTACGTGGGAGATGGAGGAGTGGTTGAAGTAGAAATATCCCGACTTGAGATAAGGTACACTGATAGATCGTTATTTTTCTAGTTATTCGAAGTCAATTTAAGACACTTTTAATACAATAACTAGTCATATTCCTTCATATTTGATATTTCACTTATAAAAATACTTTTCTATAATTTTATGCAAAAATAGGTGAAATTTCGTGCTAATTGTGTAATTTTCTAGCATAGACCCATCACCAGGCCAAGAAAGTAGACTAGCACTGGTCCTATATTGGAAGAATAGGGAAAAGTAGAGAAAATAGAGGAAATAGAGGAACACAAGTGCAATTGAAATTGGAGAGGAAAGGAGAAAAATGGCTCAAGGCTCACCCACGGCTCGGTCATAGCTCAACACAAAAGGAAAAGCAAGAACAAGAAAAGAAAGAAATTTAAGGGGCTAAGGAAAAGTCAACAACAGCGGTTGAGCAAGAAGGCGACATACGAAGAAGGAAATTCGGTGGTTCATTGGCTTGGATTATAGCTCAATTGAGCCGATGCAAGGAGAAAGAAAGAAATAGATTTCGGATGGCTTAGTGAAGTGGTGTGTGGCTTGGTAGTGGCTCAATTGAGTCGATGCAAGACAGAGAAAAGGATTTCGGCAATTTAGTGGCTTGGTCAATTGAAGCCAAAATTCAATATCAATTAAGCTCTTCAGTGCATATGACAAAGAGACTCCAAATTGATTTCCAATTCAATTCTCAATTTCAAAAGGTGGTGGAATCCTTTATTTTTATTTAGATTTTATTTGGACAATTACTATTCCTTTTTAGTTTTGAATTTTTAGGAAATTACTTCTTCTTTACCTAAGATTCTTTTAGGAACTTTGTAAGCATATAAGTAAATGCCAATTACCTTAGAAAAGAGGAGTGCACAATGTAGAGACTTAGATATTTTTTTTTAGAGTGCATCACCAATATTTTCTCTAGAGGAATTATTCAAGGAGCATTGATTCTTGGAGAGTTTTCATTGAAATTTGAAAGGCTAGTCCATGAGTTTTTATCTCTTTTCTTTGTTTTCTTTTTCTTGATCAATGATGATTTTAATTCTTTAATTGTATTTAGATATTATTCTTAGATTTATGATTTTGAGAAAATTTATTTTTTGATTAATTAATTATTTTTCTTGGTGTTTGACTACTTAATTTTATAGGTTGATGGAATTAGATTTATATCTAATGGACTTGGGAAACGAAGTTAGATTAAGTTTAATTTAATCAATGTTACATATTTGTTAAACATTAATGGACTTGGGAAATGAAGTTAAGATTAAAGAACCTAGGTAATCAAAGGTTAGTTAATTTCGCCTAGAGCATAGGGTTATTAACTAATTTCATATTTATAAGGAATTGAGATTCATGCATCTTTTGGCTATGTTGGTTTGATTGGAAAATCTTCTAATTTAATTAAGAGATAGTAATCCCATGGATTGGGAAGATGTAGAGTTTATCTAAGTAGATTCATGACTTGAGAAATTGAATTTTACTTTATATTCCTTCATGATGATAAGAAAATAATTGGTTGTGATAAGTGTTAAATAATTCATGTTATGCTTTTGAGAATAATTATTTAGTTACATGTTTATCTCTCCATGAGTTATATATATATAATTTTTATTTTTATTTTTATTTCTTTATTACTTTATTTGGGCCGATTAAATAATGAAAGAAAAGTGATTAGTGTGTACTTATTTCTTTGAGGATCGATACTCGTTAATTCCCTATACTATGCTTGCGATGAGTATATTTGCTCACATGTGTATTTTGAGATTAATATTTTAATTAAAACTTGATTAAGTGATGGATTTAAAATTGATGATTTTATATACCAAAAATTTACGCATCATACACGCTAAATTTCAGGACGAAATTCTTCTAAAGAGGGGATGATATAAAACCCCACCTAAGACTGTTGGGAAATATGCCCTCTTAGACTAAGTTTCTGATTAAATATTGAATGTTTTAATAAAAGAATTTATTTTCAGAAATTTTTTGTGAATTTACATTTTATTTGTGTAAAATTTAGTTTGAAAAAGACCCATTGTGTTTTAGTAAGTGGTCCACATGAATGGTGGTCTTTCACAGTAAGGTATGGATCACGGCTTACTTAACACATAAACGTTCGTTCTTAACCAATTGATGAGAATGAGAATCTCATTATGTTTAGGTTATTATATTCTAAATTTCAAATGGGGAATGTCTTACCTTTAGCCGGTGAGTAGTCCACTCACTGCATGATATAAGCATATTTCGAATATATAGAATATGACCTGTAGTAGTGGTTTCTAAAAGTACTAGATGGTAGAAACCTAGACTACTACTGCTGCAGCGTGGACTAGTACTCTACAACTTGAGTATGAGTTGGTGGTTTGACGAAGCTAGAAACATGTACTTTGATATACTATAGTTGAGGTTCTATCGTAGAACCAATATATTTGCATGTTGGGTATGTATGATTAGTTAGTTAAGACAGACTTGTATAAGATAGTTTCTATACTATATCGCCCCTTGTAGTTGTCTAAATGATCTAAATATCCAGGGTCTTGGGAAACATGGCTTGGATGTTTGCTTTAGGGTAGCTCCCTTGGAAAGTAGAAGCAATCCAAGAAGTCATGGATCATTGGACTAGAAGCCTAAGGATGGTAGATGTCATTTAGTGAGGTGTTAGTACATTTCTTCCTCTCTAAATGTACGACGATGTATAGAGGAATATTTTAGTCATTACACCTGTAAGTCGAAGACTTTGTTAACACAACATTGTCCTTGAGGTTAATATTTCCTTATGGTGATATTGTGAAATATTTAAAATGTAAAATACAACTATTTATATGGCAAGGGTATTTTGATCATTTTAGTAGCCAATGCGGTGTGTCTTTTGGTCCCCAATATAGACCGTGAATCCTAATTAAATATAGGCTAAAGAATTGGTCTTAAATTAAATGATATAGAATTTATTTTACTTAAGTAGTCTGATTTAATTATTGGGTGGAATAAAATAAAGGTCCATGGAGAGAGATAATTAATTAAATTAGTTTAGTGGGTTAATTAATTGTTCAAGGCTTTGACCCAGTTTGAATAATTAAAGATTGACCTGGGACTAAACTAATATGGGCTTGTTAATTGGATTAGTTTATTTATGCTAAAAAATTAATTATTTATTGGGCCATTAAGTTGGTTCTAATTAAAATAATTAATTTAGACCAAAAAAGCTAAATTAAGAGTGCAATGGGACAGTCCAGTTTAACCTAGGGTTTTTTATTTAGGTTAAATAAAAGGATAAAGAGGAAGTGGTTTTTTTACTCTTCTTAGGGTTAAGAAAGCAACGTTGGTTTTTTCATGCTTCTGGCGTGAGAAATAGAAAAAAACCAGAAGCCTCTTTTCTCTCTCTCTCCAAGAAAATTCCTTAGTCTGTAGTTGTTCACCAAATGGGATTAAGCAGGCCATATACTAGAAGATCGAGAGGTTGGTGTTCATATACATGCACAGACGGAGTTGGAGGCTTGCAAGAATCGCACAAGAGGTTTCCATCAGCGTACCTACTCCAGTATCACACATTCCAATCCAACCAATTCTGAGAATGAGAAAAAGAGGTAAAAGTTTTTTTTCTCTGAGAGTCTCCCTAGGCCGTGACCGGCGCCGGCTGTGGCCTGGGAGTTTCTTGTTCTTCATTTTTTCCAATTTTTGCTTCCGCTGTGTGCTTTGTTTTTCTCCCTTTAAACCTTCAAAGACCACCCTAGAATTAGAGGGAAGGGTTGCATTCTATGGCATATTGCATGAATATATTCTTTCGAGGTAAATTTGTGCATTTTTAAAATTGCTATATGTGGTCTTTATGAATTATTTGTGCTAGATGAGTGTTAGGGGCAATTAGGAAATTTTGCTTAGGGATGAGAGAAGAAGAGACTTGGGTTTTAGGAGGGAAAAGAATTAGGTTGGAAAAATAAGAATAAGAACTAATGTGGCTAAGTGGTTAGAGCTTTGTAGTTAATTCCTAAGGTTTTGAGTTCAAATCCCATCAACTAAGTATTATTTTTTAATTATCGTAATTAATGTTTGGATTTTATTTCTTACATTCTATGAAATTAGGAATGTTATCTTGGAGAAGACACAGTGGTGATATTCTAACCATGTGATCTTGTCCTAAAAGAAGATCTAGAGGAGTTTTAATCTTCATTATTTTAGCAACTCATGTCCTAACATGTTTGAATTTAAAATATTCATATTTCTTGAATTCTTTTAAATTCTCTTATAAAATATTTTAGATGATTTTAGATTTGAAATTTTAAAAGAAAAATTCCAGATGTTAGAGATTAGTTGGCCGAAACATAGGAGGGATAATCGTGTGGTTGTTTTCCAATTAAATCACCAAGTTATTTACCTAAAGAACTACATTTTGATTGTTATTGTTATGGTAAAAGCTAGAAATTATTTTTAGTTCCTCTTCCTAGCTTGTTTTCGAAAATGGGCAGCTTGAACATCATTTATTTCTTTGCAAATCAATAACTCCTTTTTGTGTGCAAAAGTTGGAAACAAGCATGAAGATTTCAGTTCCTTCATAGCTTGTTTAAGGTATAAAATATTCAGCAAAACAAGTAAATGCCATAGCTAAGAAACATTGGGTATGCAACACTATGAATTAGTCCCTTCATGGTTCTTGTTCTTTTTCAAGGTAATGGTTGGAAAAATCACCATTAAAGGACCTTGAGATACTCCTATTTAATAGCTGAAAACCAATTCAAAATATTTTGAATTTTATCTAACAAACCACCTAAATCCTGTCATTTCTTCTTGCTGGCTAACCAAAATTTTTTTCCAACTTTTCTAGTCTTCAACTAGCTAGCATTTCTCTTCATTTTCTTGTTCAATTCTTCTTCATTTCTCCATCATATTTTTGGCCATACTAGGGACCTAGTTGACCATCTTTTCTTCTTCACCAACCTTAGCCAACAAAACTCCATTAAAGCATCTTAAACCTCTCCTGGTTTCTCTCTATTCAAAATACTTTGAATTTGAAAAATTAAATCCCACCTTTTTCTCCATCAAACACTCACATATCTAGCAACCAATCCTATCAAATCAAACTAGAAATTCTGCACTCATTTCCACAAGGAATTTTGGCCAACTCCCACAAGAACAATCTCCCACTTCTTCTAATTTTCCCTTCTACTCTCCCAAAAACACCAAGAACACACACTACTCACTTTCAATCATTTAGTCACTGTGCTTCCTATCTTTCCTTTGGTACACTTTATAACGCCAAAACGTCCAAAGTGTTCCCTTCATTCGGGTCAAACAAGTATTTTTTTTAGCAAGTCAAGAAGAACACCATAAGGTAAACCAAGTCTAAGAATCCTCTTTCTTCTCCATTTCATTACTTTTATTTCTTCTCAATCTCACTCTCTCTTGGCCGAATTCATTTGGGGCCAACGTTGGACTTTTTCAAACCTTGGTCTCTCAAAGGATTCATCAAGGCATTCAAGGCACTTCGATTGTCAAAGCGATATCTTCAACTTAGATCGATCATCAAACAAGTATTTTGTCCTAAACTGTCTCATTTTTGAACTTAAGATTAATAGGATGATGGCTTATTGATGTGATGGTTGATGATCTAGTGGCATTGGGAAAATAAATGCATATTTAAATATGACATCGATGATTTTATGATGTGTAGATTGAGATGTGTGTGAGGACTATTCTATGGAGTATATTTGGATTTTGATTTAGCATGAGGTTATGATATGTTGTTAGTATATTTGTAAATTGTGGCTATATGACACTTGCATGAGATGATATAGTGGATAATAGAGATTGTTGCTATTATGATTTTGCTAATATTTTAATATTATTAATCTTGCCATCAATTACCATGCCAACAATTATACTGTTGTTGATACCATTTTGCCATGAGAATTATTATTACCACTCTACTTGTATGATTACTGCTTTATTTGTTAACAGCAAAATTATTAATACTTTCAAATATTATAGTAATATTATTATTACTTTTGATAATTAAATCTCTATCCTTACTTTTATTACTAACATTACTACTAACATTATTATTTAATATTATAAGTATTATTATTGGTATTGCTATTTTTAAGTATCATCGATATTATTAATATTACTATTATTATTATTACTAAACATCATTATTTTAGAGAAATATTAATAAAAATAATATTATTACTATTATGATCGCTATTAGCCATATTATTTTTATTTAATGGTATTATTATTAAAATTAATATAATAAATATTATTACTGTTTTTATTAAACATTATTATTTTTCTTTTAAAAAGTTTTATATAAATATATACATAATAATATCATCATTACTATTTATATTATTCTCCTTTAAAATTATCAATATTTTTATCAGTACTTTTGACAATGTTGCTATTTTTTGTTATACTTAATTAATACTTGTGTCACTTACTTACATTAATGTAATATCAAATTATTATTATATTAATGTTTAACCTCTAAAATATTTTATCAATTAATTTTAGAACTCCTTAACCATTAGCGTCATATTTGACTGTTGCTATTGGATATAGGCATGTGAAGTTGGAAGTTATTTGTACCTTTGCAATTTTGTTGCTTAATTGTGCCAATAGTGACATATACTCTGTGTTTACCCTAGACAGGGTTAGGTTGCCTTGAGAAAGACTTGGAGAATAATTTTGTCAAGTAAAATCAGGAGATCAAAGTAAGTCCTTGCATAAAGATGTTTGTTGAACAAAAACGCTTCTACAAGTCAAATGTACATATTACTATGGAAGATGTACTTTGGGATGCAATTATGGACAACTTATTCTTCTACTAAAATAAAATAATTTTTAGTTAAGCAAACAATTTCCCAAGCAAAATATTAAATTTTTCGTAAACTAATTTTTATCTAAGATTGTCTGAAAAGCATAATTGCTACTTCAAAGAAAAGAGTTTGTTGATTTTACATTTCCCAAGTAGGATAAATATAACATTAAGTATTCAATAAGGGTAGACTACTAGGATTAGTATTTGAAGGATTGGGGTAAGTCTCTTAGTGGGTGGCCATATTTGAAGGGTGAACTCTAGCTAGACAAGATGATAGTTCTTGTTTATTAGGCCGGCCCGAGCTAGCAGTAGAGTTTAGGTGGACTGTTTACTTCTGAAGTAGATAATCGGTAAGTTTAGGTGTAGAAATGGAAGAGTATCTCACCCAGTGGGCCAATCACCCACTTGTACTGTGATGCAAGGTTTCACAGTATACGGTCATGATGTAGGGTTTCATGGCCATGACTACGATGGAGGGTTTCATAGTCAACTTTATTTGAGTAGTTTATTTCTTTACAAGTTGAGTACTTTTATTTTATAAATGCTGATAAAACACCACTTAATATTCAAAGATAAATTTTTGGACTTGCAGACTTTTTGTTGTGACTTGTTCAAAATTTATATACACGAAATGTTTTCTCAAACTATCATAAACACACAGGACTTACTGAGAAATGTTTCTTACCACCTTTTTATATCATATCTTTAGGTCATTCCAGCTTCGAAGATTGATTTAATTTTGTTACCATGAGCTTGGAAGATTTATTTTGATATATTTATTTGTTGGAGATTTTAGTTACCTTCTATTTGTTTTAAGACTTTTATAAGTATTATTTTTGGGATTGTAATAAGTTAAGTATTAAGTTATTTCCTTCTATATTTTATATCATCTAGTTATAAAGACCCCTTGTCCTAAGGATGGGGCGACATCCCTTCCTCTTTTGGGGTATGTAGGTAGTGGGATGTTACAATTCATAAGTGTCTATGTTTTCGCTAAGGGATGGATAACTTTATTGTATTGAATATGAGTTTGTTTAACTTAAATTTGATGGCTTTAGGATTACTTGGTTTAATACATGAGTTTGCAAGGTTTTGAAAGGGTTGAATGAATGACAAGTTTGTATTTAAGGTTGGAAGAAGATTATTACTAGATTATGGATTAATTTGATTGACGATGAGTTTAATGAATTATTTTTTCTTGTTTATAAGCTATTTGCTTTGTAATTAATTCTTGTTTGTTGAGGACAAGCAAAAACTTAAGTGTGGAAGAATGTGATTGGGCCTAATTATGTTTATATTTTCCTGGTTATTTGAGAATGTTTTGTGATACTTTTAGTTTAATAACTAGTCGTTTCCCTTTCTATTTGATATTTTGCTTGTGAAAAGTGTTCTTGGTGAATTTATACAGGAATTGGATGATTTAGAGAAAAATTATAGATTTCTAAACTTAACCCGGCACCTGCTCAAAGTGGCTGAACCGATTGTGGCTCAATTCTAGATAAATAGAGGAAACAAAGCTCAAATCGGGAGATTTCCAGAGCTGGACCAACGTCGGGCTAGACGAAGTGACCCGGCGCTGGCCTTGCTCTGTTGTGGTGGTTCAGAGTCATTTTTCAAGTCAAATTAGAAATTGCCAAAGAGGTTAACTTGTTTCCAACTTGTACTTGACCCAGGGCATTTGAAGGATGAAATTTAGCATTTAAGAGGCCTATTTAACCAAGAACAAGTGAAGTATTGATAGGGCCTAAATTAGTCATATTTTTCTAGTTATTTAAGGCTAAATTAAGATACTTTTTATACAATAACTAATTATATTCTTTCCTATTTGATATTTTTCTTATAAAAATATTTTTTTGTAATTTTATATAAAAATAGGAAAAATTTAGAACTAATTGTAGAATTTTCCAGCACAAGACCAATACCAGCCCATGAAGGGGATCCACTGGCAGAACAAAGAAAAGCGCAGAGAAAACAAAGGAACAGGGGAATACAGTTGCAATTGAAATTGAAAAGGAAAAGGAAGCAATCAGCTCGTTCATGGCTCACGGCTCACAGCAAAGCAATGTCAACAATTTCGGCGGTGGCTTGATAAGCCGATGCAGGACAAAGGCAAAGGCTTCGGCTAGTTCGATTGGAGAAAAATGGCTGGGCGGTTTCAGTGATGTTCGTGGCTCAATTGGAAGCCAGGTTCACTAATTCCACAATTCCAAATCAACATCAATTTCAGCCTTTCAGCAGAAAATGACAAAGACAAAAGTAAAGTCTGATTATTTTCCAATTTCTCAATTGATAAAAGTCAAAAGGTGGCGGACTCCTTTAATTTTTGTTTAGAATTTTATTTCGGCTTTTATTAAGATAATTTCTAATCCTTTTTTGTTTTATATTTTTTAGGTAATTACTTCTTCTTTATTTAGGATTCTTTTAGAAAATTTGTAAGCCTATAAATAAAGGCCAATTTACCCTAGGAAAGGGGGGTGCACAATGTAGAGACTTAAATTTATTTTGGAGTGTATCACCAATATTTTCTCAAGATAAATAATTCAAGGAGGGTTGATTCTTGGAGGAGTTTTCATTAGAAATTGAAAGGCTTGTATATGAGTATCTATCTCTTTCCTTTTTTTTCTTTTTCTTGAATAATGATGTATTAATTGTTTTATTGTAATTTGACATTATTTTAGGTATCCATGATTTTTAGAGTTACTTTGATCTTTTGATTAATTGATTATTATTCTTGGTATTTAATTACTTGTGCTAATTACGACATTAATTGGTTGTTTCCTCCTATTAACTTACTTGAGAAAGAGGTTGATGGTGGTTGCAATTTGTTAATTTCATATTTGTTGTCTTTTAACTTGCTTGAGGAATGGGTTAATTGTTAAGAATTGGTAATTAAAGGTTAATTGACGTCTGCTAGAAATGGATTCATTGGTTAATTTCATGTTTAAGTTTGCCAAGAATGAAAATTTAATCAAGGATTGCGTTTAATGCTTCTTTTGGGTGAATTAGTTGAGACAGAGAATGTGATACTAATTTGTCTAGAAGATAGTGAATTCATGGATTGAAAAAGAAGTGGGTCTATTTTAATCCTTCTTGATGCCAAGAGAATAATTAATTATGATAATGATTAGGTCCTTTAAGATCATGTTTGTCAAAATAATGGTTTAAGTTACATAATTCTTCTTCCTTGACATGTATATATTCTTTTATTTTATTTCATTTTATTTTTCTTCTTATTTCTTTTCACTTTATTGAGTTGGTTAAACAATGAGAAAAAAATGATTAATGCATACTTGTTCCTGGAGGATCGACACTCGTTTGAACCCTATACTATGCTTAATGATGAGTACACTAGCTCATATGTATAATTTGGGTTTAACGTTTTAATTTAAACTTGATTGGGAATATACTTATTTTTATATGATTTTTATACCCGAATCTAAACACATCAAGTTTTTGGCGCCGTTGTCGGGGAATAATATCATGAAAGCTTGGATTTCATTTATTTTGCCATGTTTATATGTAAATATGTAAATATGTATACACGTTCCTTGTATGAGTAAGTGTCCTATGTTGTTGTTTGTATAATTGTATTTTATATTCTCTATATGTTGTAAATATGTAAATAGGTAGATACATGTTCATAATAACTAACTTGTCTTTGTATGTTTTTATATATTGTATATTTGGTTATTTAATTTTACTAACCCAATGTCAATATGGAATATGTGTAATAATGATATTTTTAATTTGTTAATTTTTACATCTATAATTTTGAGTCAATACTAACTCTTTTTATTTTCAGATTTGGACTTTAGCTAACAACATATTGGAGACGGACTATTTTATTTTATTATTTGTTTCTTTATTTACAATTTTTACTTTTAGTTTAATTTAAGAATTCTTGTTTTAAATGTATTGCGGTCATGCATTCAATTAGGAAAGTTAAAAAAAAAAAAAAGATCAATGCCTAGACAGAACACAACCAGTAGCTAGGTTCCAAGCTCGAGCCAGTCTGAGCCCTAGACTGTTCCTTTTCCGATTTTAAAAAAAAAAATTTCCGTTTGTTCCCTTACTCTTTTTTCTTTTCTTCCCAAATTTTTCTTATTTTGTATTTGTTTTCTTGTTTTCTTTTTCTTTGATTTTCTTGTTTGTTTCTCTTATTTGTCTTGTTCTTCTATTTTTTTTTTCTTCTTTTATGTTTTTTCCCTATCCCCTTAGCATGATACTTTTATCTTAGTATTCCCCTTTTTTCTCTTCACATTACTTTTCTTCTTCTTCACATTATTTTTCCCATGACTTAATTTTTTTTTTTAATCTCACATGTTGGGGAACATGGTGGTGTAAAACGTTCTCGATTTTATCCTCTTGAATTTCTTGACATTATGCATATGTGTTTTTGAGGAAAATTTACTGGACATGGAAAAATCTTTGTTGAGTTTATTTGGTGGGCCAAAAATGCATAGAATGAATTATGCTTCTTGTGATTGCTTCTAACAAATTAGCTATGCATTTTCTTGAAATTTTTGCAAATCTGGAAATCTAGGCCTCCTTGTGGTAGTTTGCTGTAATGATTGAAAATTGATTGTCATTGTGCTTTTGCTATCTACGTTGGATATTATTCTTTTTTTTCTTGAGTATAAAAAATCTGGAAAAATCCTTCACTAAAACGAGAACCAATTGCAAAGAGGATCTTGTGAACCATTTGGAGGTCATGGTGGTCTATTTGATGACTATTGGACAATTTGGAGACAAGGAAGACTCTACTTCGAGGGGGACTTAAAGGCTTTAACTTCATATCTTTCTTTTCCCTTGATTTTTATTTTTTAATTACTCTTTATGCTTTTACTTGTGTGTTCATCTATCTATTTGTAGGTTGAATTTCGCTGGCAATAATTCTTCCAACTTCTTGAAGAATGAACTTCTCATATCTTGGAGCTAATCTACACTTGGGAAGTATTACTTAAACTTTCTACCCCTTTTCAATTTTGGTCCCATTGGAGATGCTTTGTTATGTTTATTTTTTTCCATTGAGGACAATGTCCAATTTAAGTATGAAGGAATATAATAGGGCTTAAATTAGTCATATTTTTCCTAATTATTTAAGGCTAAATTAAGATACTTTTTATAGAATAACTAGTCATATTCTTTCCTAGTTGATAATTTTCTTATAAAAATATTTTTTTGGAATTTTATATAAAAATAGGAAAAATTTGGAACTAATTGTATAATTTTTCAGCACAAGACCAGCACCAGCCCAGGAAGGGGAGCCGGCGCCGGTCTTCCACTGGCAGAACAAAGAAAAGCGCAGAGAAAACAAAGGAACAGGGGAATGCAACTGCAATTGAAATTGAAAAGGAAGCAATCGACTCATTCATGGATCATGGCTCATAGAAAAGTAAATGCAAAGCAAAGTCAACAATTTCGGCGGTGGCTTAATTCGGTGGCTTGATGAGTCGATGTAAGACAAAGGCAAAGGATTCGGCTGGTTCGATTGGAGAAAAACGGCTGGGCGGTTTTGGTGATGTTCATGGCTCAATTGGAAGACAAATTCACCAATTCCACAATTCCAAATCAACATCAATTTCAGCCTTTCAGCACAAAATGACAAAGACAAAAGCAAAGTTCGATTATTTTCCAATTTCTCAATTGATAAAAGTCAAAAGGTGGGGGACTCCTTTAATTTTTATTTAGGCTTTTATTAAGACAATTTCTAATCCTTTTTTGTTTTATATTTTTTAGGTAATTACTTCTTCTTTATTTAGGATTTTTTTAGGAACTTTGTAAGCCTATAAATAAAGACCAATTTACCTTAGGAAAGGGAGGGGGGTGCACAATGTAGAGACTTAAATTTATTTTGGAGTGTATCACCAATATTTTCTCAAGATAAATAATTCAAGGAGGGTTGATTCTTGGAGGAGTTTTCATTGGAAATTGAAAGGCTTGTCTATGAGTATCTATCTCTTTCCTTTCTTTTCTTTTTCTTGAACAATGATGTATTAATTGTTTTATTGTAATTTGACATTATTTTAGGTATCCATGATTTTTAGAGTTACTTTGATCTTTTGATTAATTGATTATTATTCTTAGTATTTAATTACTTGTGCTAATTACGACATTAATTGGTTGTTTCCTCCTATTAACTTGCTTGAGAAAGAGGTTGATGGTGGTTGCAATTTATTAATTTCATATTTGTTATCTTTTAACTTGCTTGAGGAATGGGTTAATTGTTAAGAATTGGTAATTAAAGGTTAATTGACGTCTGCTAGAAATGGATTCATTGGTTAATTTCATGTTTAAGTTTGCCAAGAATGAAAATTTAATCAAGGATTGAGTTTAATGCATCTTTTGGGTGAATTAGTTGAGACAGAGAATGTGATACTAATTTGTCTAGAAGATAGTGAATTCATGGATTGAAAAAGAAGTGGGTCTATCTTAATCCTTCATGATGCCAAGAGAATAATTAATTATGATAATGATTAGGTCCTTTAAGATCATGTTTGTCAAAATAATGGTTTAAGTTACATAATTCTTCATCCTTGACATGTATATATTCTTTTATTTTATTTCATTTTATTTTTCTTCTTATTTCTTTTCACTTTATTGAGTCGGTTAAACAATGAAAAAAAAGTGATTAATGCATACTTGTTCCTGGAGGATCGGCACTCGTTTGAACCCTATACTATGCTTAATGATGAGTACACTAGCTCATATGTATAATTTGGGTTTAACGTTTTAATTTAAACTTGATTGGGAATGTGTTTATTTTTATATGATTTTTATATCCAAATCCAAACACATAAAGTATATTGGGAATTCAATAGATTGAAGGAAAAAAAAAAAACTTAATTCACTCATTGAAGGAGAAATTCATCACTCAAGAAGCATTATTTCAAGGAGGTTCTCAAATGAGGGAGAATAGGGCTTATCTATGAGTTCTTTCTAAGATCTTTGTTTTCTTTTTCTTTGAATAATGATGAGATTAATATTTTAATTGTAGTTAAATATTATTTTTAGATTTGTGATAGTGAATTAATTTAGTATTTTGTTCAATTGATTATTCTTCCTGGTATTTGATTACTTGATGTTAATAGTGAATTGATAAGATTGGACCATTCTTCTATTTAACTTAACTGGGGCGGGAGTAAAATCCAAGGGCAGGTTGCATGTAAAACGCAATCGGATTGAAGTGAAGTTCGCTTGTGTAGCCGTCTTAGACAAGGAAGAAGCTATGGCTTCGCGGCTCGGGCAGCCAGCTTGAAGAAAGAAAGAATAGCTACGGCTCTCAGCTCGGCTTGACAAGGAAAAGGAAAAGTAGCGGCTTAAGAGCTTGATCAGCTTCAGTAAAGAAAAGAAGGCAAAGCTAGTTTCAAGAAGAAAGAGAGAATTGGCTTAGGTTTCAGTGGGCTCGACAGAAAGGAAAGGCTTCATAGTAATTCGGCTTAGATCAGACGTGGCTCAATGGAAGAACAAAATAAAAGTGGTTTAGCTGGAAATTTTCAGTGGCTTTTTAGTTTCTTAGCTTCAGAGATATTAATTTCAACAAGTATTTTATCTTCAACAAGAAAGGGCTCGACTTGACTTCTACGACTCTATCATAATAAATTGAAATTGGTGGACTTTGTGGATTCTGAGCAGATTTTACAAGCCTATTAGAAAACTAATCCTTTTGTATTTTGGATTTTTATGAAGCCTTTTTGCCTATAAAAAAAAGGCCAATCATGTTAGGAAAAATTGTGCACGATGGAAGGTCAAGAAAATATTGGGAGTGCACCATGTGCATAGTAGTGCTAATTCTTTTAATTATTTTCATGTACAAGAGATGAATTCAAGGAATCAAAGCTTCAACCACTCATTGAAGGGTTATTCGTCACTCGAAGGAGCATTGTTTCAAGGTATCCAAGGAGGAAGAAGAGGGCTTGTCTATGAGTTCTTTCTTAAACTTTTGTTTTCTTTTTCTTTGAACAATGATGAGATTAATGTTTTAATTATAATTGAATGTTGTTTTCTGGATTCATGATATTTTAATTTGTTCAATCTTTGATTAATTAATTATTATTTTTGGTATTTGATTACTTGTTTTTCTTTAGTGGATTGATAAATTTGAATTCCTTCTAATGGATTTGGGAAATGAAGTTAAAATTGAGTTCAATTTAATTAACTCAATATATGTGTTATCTTAACTGGATTGGGAAAGAAGGTTAAGAATTCAACTTAAATAACCAAAGGTTAGTTAATTTCACCTAGAGTATATGGTCATTGGCTAATTTCATGTTCATATTACGCAGAGTAGAGGGATATTCATGAGGAATAAGTCTAATGCATTTCTTTAGTTATATTGGTTTGATTTGGAAATCTGCTAATTTTATTAGGAAATAGTGATTCCATGGATTGGGAAAGAAGTGGACTCTATTTTTTTTTTTCCTTCATGATGCCAAGATAATAATTGATTGTGATAAGTGTTGGATAGTTCATATCATGTTCTCAAGAACAACTATTTAATTCTATGTTTTTCTCTCCAAGAGTTATGTATATATTTTGTCTTTATCTTTATCTTTATTTTTTTTACTCTTTATCACTCTAATTAGTAGGTTAAACATTGAATAAAAAGTAATTAGTGTGTACTTATTCTTTGAGAATCGACACTCATTAATTCCCTGTACTATACTTAATAATGAGCGCACTTGCTCATTTGTGTAATTTGGGATTAATATTTTAATTAAACATCATTGGGAATCGATACAGAATTGCATGATTTTTATATACCCAAATTTAACGCATCAAGTTTTTGGCACCGTTACTAGAAAATAATATCATGAAAGCTTAGACTTTATTGATTTAGCCATGTTTATATATTTATATGCAAATATGTATATATGTCCTTTGCAAATATGTAAATACATAGATACATTTCCATAATTACTAACTTGTTTTGTACGGTTGTGTATATTGTATATTTACCTATTTAATTTTACTAACTCAATATTAATATAGAATATGTGTGTTTTAATTCGATGATCTTTGTGTTATAAATTTTGAGTCAATACTAACTCTTTTATTTTCACGTTTGGACTTTTGTTTATATTATGCTGGATTGACACTATATTTTTTTTAGACACAACAAATTTACTTCTATCTGATGTTATGCTAATTTTTCATTCTTTAAATTAATTTTTAGTTTGTGATTTTTTTTTTTAGGTGAATTGCATTCATGCATAATTTTAGGATGGTTTTCATTTAATTCAAAAAAAGAGAGAAAAAAAAAGAAAGAATTTTAGTTTGGCCAAGGACGTCGGGCCCCCCTTCCTTCTATTTTTCTTTGTTCTTTTCCTTTTCTTTTCCCTTTCCACAATTCCTTTGTCTTTTTCGTTCCCATTTTTTTCTTTCTTCTTCTTTTCTCCTTTTCACCTGTTGTCTTCTTCCCCACTATTTTCTTCAATTTCTTCCATTATTCTAGATCCTTTTTAATTTCTTGGAATTTTTTTATCTTTAATTTTGAGACCAATTTTGCGTAGCTTGAAAATGTGTTTGTTGTGAAGTGAGAAATATGCATAGAATGGTTTATTAGTGCTTTTATGTCTTCTAAAATGTCCTATGCATTTTTCTAGAATTTTTTACCTCATGCTGATTTTGGATAATTTTTAAACTTACTTGTGATATTATTCTTGGAATGACTGTAGCAGTGAAATTGTTGGAATGGGGATTTGCAATTGTGTTACTTTCATTGACATATGGATTTGTGAAAAAGTGGAAGGATTTGTTGTGAAAAAGAAAATTTTAAAAGGAGATTTTTTTTTTAAAAAAAAAAAAAATTGGTTTGTGTTTCGAGTTTAATTGAAAAAATTCTGTTGACAGCTGTGTTTGTTGTTAAGACTGCCCAGGACCAAACAAGCACCAACAACACAATGTACTCCTGTGCCATGTCATGTTCATTCAAGATATTCATGGAGATCATTGGTGCCACTTTTGAGGCTTGTTTGGAGGCTTTATTTCAGGGGGTTTGATCCCTCTCCTCTTGCTAACAATGATTATTTCAAATTTTGGAGAATAAATTTCACTCTTATTAGAGCTCATCTACCTTGGGGAGTATTGCTTTCTTTTCCCTTCTTCTCCTTGTGATCCATTGGATATGTTTTATTATGCTATTTTATGCCATGAAGGACAATGCCCATTTTAAGTGTGGGGAAGGAATTCAATGCTTTATGGAGTGCATTTTTTTGGAATTTTAATGGCTTTTCTTAAGAAGAAATTTAGGATATTGGGATAATATTTTTTATTTTTACATGATTTGCATAAAATTGATTTTGGGTTAAATTTTTTCAAATTTACCTCTAATGAAGTTGTGATTTTCTTTTTAACTTTGGGTATGAATTTGTCATTCATTATGGTTGGATTTTTATTAAAAATAAACTTATAAATTAAGTTAGATTTTGCAAAGTCTTGAAATTTAAGTTAACCTTGGTTAGATTTGGTATTTGAACTTTATTTTATTCTTTCAGTTTGAATGTGGATGATATAATGAAATATGAAAAAGTTGTTGATCAATTCTTGTGTTACGGATTTATAATTTGTTTTACTTTGAGTTATGAATAAGGAATGTAAGGAAAAGAATAGAAATGCAATGAGTGAAAAAATCATTGTTATGTGAAAAAAACTTAAGTTGAGAAAAATGCTCTTTTTGAATTTTTGTAGACCTTTTGCTGAAAAGGGGGTTAAAATAGAGAGAAGTAGCAAGTATTGTTCAATGCACTCTCTTGAAGCTATCCCGAAGGCAAAAAGGTATGAAAAAAAAAAAAAAAGGAAAGAAAGAAAAAAAATGCTGAAAAGGATAATGACTACAAAGGAGCCAATACAGTAGGTAAAGAAAAATTCATTCACTTAAGGCTATTAATTCCTACAGCTATTGAAAAAAAGTGGAGTGTGTCCTTATTCTACTACTTGAGTTATGCAAATTTGAGTTCATGATGCTTGAGTTGGTTAAATAGCTTGACTTGTATGATTTATGCTGTTTATATTTTTGCTTAAAGGGCAAAATAATATTCTTGTACTGAATATGGGCTTGTTTAACTTAACTTTGATGGCATTATGATTATTTAGTTTAATACATGAGTTTGTGAAATTTTGGAAGGGTTGAATGGAAGACAAGTTTATGTTTAAGTTGGAAATAAAGTTATGCTTTATTGTAGATGAATTTGATATGGATAAGTTTGATGAACTGTTTTGTCTTGTTCATAAGCTATTTACTTAGTGCTTAATTCTTGTTTGTTTGAGGACAAGCAAAATCTTAAGTGTGAGAGAATATTATATGGCCTAATTTTGTCTATATTTTTTCTAGTTATTTGAGGTTATTTTGTGATACTTTTGATTTAATAACTAGCCATTTCCCTTCCTATTTGATATTTTACATGTGGAAAGTATTTCTAGTAATTTTGTGTAGAAATTGTAGAATTTGGAGTTGAATTACACAAATTCAGAATGGACCCGGTGCCTGCCCATAATGTCTAAACCGACCCTAGCTTGGTTTTGTAAAAACAGGGAAGAAATAGTGTCGAACCAGCCGCAGGTCAAGCTTGTGAACTGACGTCCGACTTAACAAATAAAGAAGAAAGAAATTTTGTGAGAGAAGCCACAAGTGGCTTCACGTGAACCACAGCTAGCTTGCAAGAGGAATTGAGAGAGAACCCATGGCTGGATTCACATTAGCTGTGGCTGGCTTCTAAAGAAGATGTGAGGGGAGTCGCGATTGGTTGCATGCAAGCATGACCGGATTGAAGAGAAGTTAACTCGGGCAGCCGGCTTAAACAAGAAAAAGTTGTAGCTTCGCGGTTCTAGTAGTCGGCTTGAAGAAAGAAAGAATAGCCAGGGCTACTTAACTCGGCTCGACAAGAAAAGGAAAAGTAGTGGCTCAGGAGCTCGATCGGATTCAGTAAAGAAAAGGAAAGCAAAGCCAGCTTCAAGAAGAAAGAGAGATTTGGCTCAGGTTTCAGTTGGCTCGGCAGAAAAGAAAGGCTTCGTAGCAATTCAGCTTCGATCGGAATTAGCTCAATGGAAGAACAAAATAAAAGTGGCTTGTCTTGAAGTCTTCAGTGGCTTTTTGCTTGGCTTCAGAGAGATTGACTTCAAAAAGGATTTTGGCTTCAACAAGAAAGGGCTTGGCTTGACTTCTTCAACTCTATCACAATAAATTGAAGTCGGTGGACTTTGTGGATTCTATGCAGATTTTACAAGCCTATTAGGAAACTACACCTTTTGTATTTTGGATTTTTAGGAAGCCTTTGTGCCTATAAATAAATGTCAGTCACATTAGGAAAAAGTATGCACAATGGAAGGTTAAGAAAATATTGCAGTGCACAATGTACATAGTAGGGCTTATTCTTTCAGTTATTTTCATGTACAAGAGATGAATTCAAGGAATCAAAGCTACAACCACTCATTGAAGAGAAATTCATCACTCAAAGGAGTATTGTTTCAAGGAGGTTATCAAAAGAAGGAAGAAGATGGCATGTCTATAAGTTCTTTCTAAGACCTTTGTTTTCTGTTTCATTGAACAATGATGTGATTAATGTTTTTAATTGTAATTGAATGTTATTTTTTGAAGTTATGATATTATAATTTATTTAATCTTTGATCAATTAATTATTATTCTTGGTATTTGATTACTTATTTTTCTTTGCTGGATTGATAAAGTTGAATTTTCTTCTAATGGACTTGGGAAATGAAGTTAGAATTGAGTTCAATTTAAGTAATTCGATATACATGCTATTCTAATTTGATTGGGAAAGAAGGTTAAGAATTGAACTTACGTAATCAAATATTAGTTAATTTCGCCTAGAGTATAGAGTCATTGGCCAATTTCATGTTCATATTACCTAGAGTATAGGGATATTCATGAGGAATGAGTCTAATGCATTTCTATGGATATGTTGGTTTGATTAGGAAATCTACTAATTTGATCAAGAAATAGTGATTCTATGGATTGGGAAAGAAGTGGATTCTATTTTTATTCCTTCATGATGCCAAGACAATGATGGATTGTGATAAGTGTTAGATAGTTCATATCATATTCTTAAGAATAACTACTTAATTCTATATTTTTCTCTCCAAGAGTTGTGTATACATGTTGTCTCTATCTTTATTTATTTATTCTTTTACTCTTTATCACTCTAATTAGTAGGTTAAATATGAAATGAAAAGTAATTAGTATATACTTATTCCTTGCGGATTGATACTTATTAATTCCCTGTACTATGCTCAGTGATGAGTGCACTTGCTCATATGTGTGATTTGAGATTAATGTTTTAATTAAACATTATTGGGAATAGATGCAAAATTGCATTATTTTTATATACCTAAATTTAACGCATCATTTACACTTCTCATTTGTTCTTACTCAAATGAAACAAGACAGGCATATATGAACGACGTTGTTTCAATGACAATTGGGCGAGGAAGCTTTTTCCTTGCCAAAGGCCTTTAGCTAGAAAATTTGGCCTTCAACGAGAAAAAAAATTTGTCACGAAAGCCCATTTTTCTTGTAGTGACATCTTTTCTTTCTTAGTTAATTTTGCTAACATTTTTCACGTAATACATAGATCTTGCAATCAAAGCTTTGTGGAAGCTTGTAGAATCATATAGAAATAAAGAGAATGGTATAAAATTGCCATCTCACTCAAGCCTCCATGCACCAATTATATTAAGCCACGCAATTCCTATATAACCAAACAAATAATTCCAGAGAACAAGTGCTTTCGGATAATCAAATAATCATTTTGATCAATTCACTATTTTTACTATAATCAAAATTATTTAAGCAAAATCAATGTTAAATTCACACTTTTCTTGAAAGCAGTTGAAGTGCAAGTAGTTCAAGAAAGCTTGGCCCATAAAGCTCGTGCAGCCAACTAGAAAATAAGCAAAAATGAGATTGAGAAGCATTGCATAAACAAAATGTAACAACAATGGAAAATTAGCATATATAAGTAGCATCGTTATTTTACTTTGGCAAAAAATGCAAAAGATCTAATCTACAATTAGATAGCATTTAGAGAAGCAAGAGTACCTCTATTGCATAGATGATATTGCTATGTCCTTTAACTCTAGCAACATCAAGAGGACTTAGACAGTTATTAGTCATCACTGGTTTGTTTGGTAAAATGGGAGAAAAATAAAATTGACAGCCCCAAAAAAAGAAAAAAAAATAATGATATCATTTATGAACTTGGTGTCTTTTGTACTATTGTAGTAATATAATCAATAAAATAGAAAATGGACATATTTCCATGAGATAGAAGTAGCCTAATAGTTTGTTGAAGGCCTCTTTTTGCAGCATAATAAAAAGGAGTTCTAGCATGATGACCTAAAAATATTAACTTGATAAGAGGCTTCCTACACAACTATAATAAGATTGGCAATTTTACATTGGAAACTAGATTAATGCAAAAACTCAAAAAAGAAATAGGAACAAAGTTGAGTTAGATATATTCATTAACTTCCATTGTGAATCTATCAGCTCATGGGAGCTGAAAAGACAACTCAAAATGTAAATGAAATTAACTCCAGAGAACAACAAGAAGCTAAGTCTCATAGGGGATAAACAATTAGAACAGACAAATGTATTACCTTAAGGATAAGCATTGATATTAGCACCCAATTCTATCAAAGTTTTTTGCAACATTATAAAGCTCAAGGCTCATGCAAGTTGCAATTAGTGGGGTCTTTCCTTCCTTATCAATCCACTACAACCAAAACCATTTGTTAAAGTCACAGTTATAGATTCAAGAACGTAACTTTACCTTTCCTTAACTATTATTTTCTTTTTTTTTCAAGAAAAATAATTTTCATTTCCTATATGAAAATACCCATATAGGCAAAGCTGTTGCTTCTTGTTCTTCTCTTCTTTTTCCTCTTTGCTTCTCAATTAAGTACAATTTGGGAAAAACACAAGGTATCTTCTTTCGCAACCATAATTCACCGGAATAAAAATGAAATTCTTTTAGCATAAATAAAACCAAAAGAATAATCAATTTCCAAAAAAGCAAAACTCAACTCAACCCTAAGAATCAATCATCATCCTTAGCAAGGATATACACAAAATTAGAGGAGAGAAAATTATTACTTCAAAGAGTTACCTCGAGGGAAACACCATCTTTGTGAAGAGCTTTGATGCCCTCAACATTACCACAATTCACTCGCTAGTGTAACAACTATTGGAGATATGCCCTAAATAATTTGTATTTGTCATTTAATATTTTCATTAAAAAATGAGGCATTTATTTTCATGAATAGTGTATTGCACTTTATGGTCATCAAGTACATGACTTGATAACCCTAGAGAAAGATGAATGACTAGTCTTAATATGTCCCTAATCAATTAGTAATTGATAGAACAATAATAAATTAAGATCAGTATTTTTATGATTCCTACCATAGTAGGATGCTAGTTATTTTTAATTGAGCAGTTATTATGTCGCAAATGCAGGTGATCATTTGATATGGGGACAAGGCTATGAATTAATCTATATACTCATAATCTTGTCTTAATATGTTAGGAAGGTAGAGGAGTTGGATTTCTGAGTTTAAGGATGCAAATGTGTGCAATAAATTAAAGGAGACGATAGCTGCCTAGTTAAAATACTTGTTGTATACTCTATTTTGTGTGCTCTGTTTTAATGTGGTTAGAGGAGTTTGGCTAAAAGAGAGCTTCAATTTCACAAGAGTTAGGATTTGTTTAATGGTGTATATTGTGAAGAAGAAATGAAAGAAAAAGCTTGAGTAAAATATGAACAAAATCAGGAATTCTATTTTGAGTATTTTATTAAACAGGTCTGTTTGGGCAATAAACTTTACGAAATGGCGTATTCTGGGAAGGCTTAGTTTTTTGTTTCCAATTGTCTTAGGAGTATTTTGGGATAAGTTTTACTAAATTTGGAGTTGTGAATAAAAAGTCATGGACAAAACACTGAAGACTCTGGTTAAGCTTAAGTGGATTATATGTGTCATTTTGAATTCTTTATTTCATGAATTGATTAAAACTGTTGAGGATTTGAATGTACTTCTAGCTGGGAGTAATAGGAAGGTCATGATTTAGTTCTTGGTGAATATTCACAGCTTATCTAGTGTTACCAAATTAGGGATTGATAAATAGCTTAAGAAACCGTAGAGTAGGAAATAGCATTTTTAATTTATTCTTTTATTCTTAGTGATATATATCACCTTGATGGGTCTCGAGTACAATATCGTTTTATTGTTGGTGATCGAGACCAGTAGAAGTTACATCTTTTGAGCAGTCTACATTCACATACAAGATGAGTCCTAATTGCTATGAAAACACAATTATACACGTGATTTTTAATGTTTTCTCTTTAGCAAGCGTTAAAGCAAGTACATTCTACTTTTGAAACCTTACCTATTTTGAGGCTAGTTTGTTATATTAACAACTTTTATGAACTCCTCAATGGCATAACGATCTTCTTGAAGCTGCAGTAACACCTACAAGCAGACTATTCTTCTTTACACTTTTCAAACAATTCTAACTATTTTATACCCTTTTTCCCTCCTCAACAACATTACCCCCTTCCAAAACATCTCATGCACCTTATAAAAGTCATTTTAGCATTTTTTTCAATTTTGTATCTTCAAAATCATGTAAAAGAGTTCAAAAGCTACCTGCAAGCCTTGAAAATGATATTTTCTTCAGATTGAGCTCGGAGATGAACATATATGATGGTGAAGACATTGAGTACTCAGCGGAGGCTTTTTCTCTTTGTACTAGCTCATGTTAGAGATAGATGGATCCAAGAACCCTAATTAGTACTGGAATTCATCTTACTCCAAAAGGAGTAATAAGACATTGAAATTAGCTATCCCTGGATAGTCATTTCTTTCCCTATATTTACTTATTATGAAATTTAGGTCGTTCATGATCTACTAAGTAGGGACACTCAGTGTGTTTGACCCTTTGTTGCTTTAATGGTGATTGCATCAAGATTGGGAATCTTGGGCTTACGGTAGCAAGTAAAAAATTCAGGAATTTCAAGTAGGAGGTGTAATAGCTCTTACCATTCCTGAAGAATATGGGTGAGTGAAGGAGTCACACAATAAATGTTATTATTTTGCTCTAGAGGCAATCGCTTGTAAATTGTATATGACACTTTTGTTTTCTAATAAAAGGCTTTATTTATCTTTCAATTTATTTTATGTAAACTAACTGTTAGATGAAGTTCCTAGTACAACACTGTGTTAAGAAAATCATGATAGAGATCATGATGTGAGATTTCTAATACACTATATAGTGTTGGTACTTAAATAATTCCTAGTCATAGTATTAATAAGACAAGGACATCATTAATGCGTTAAGACTAGCACGTGTTAGACTTTTTAATCTAATCAGGTGGCGGTTCTCATATCCATGAGTATTGAAATACTCAAAGTTAACACATGGATGCTTGTTAATAGAACAAGTACATTGGATGACCTGACTATGAGATAATCACATGGATAACTATGTAGTGCCTGTGGTAGAATCTCTCTATAACAAATGTGCAAGTATCCTTAGACTTGAGATCTCTAAGGTACTTTATTTGTTGAGCATTGTACTTTGATTTCAATCTCTGGAGCCAGATCGATGGCCGCCTATGAGATAGATATTGGGTACAATGTGAGGTAAATGAAAGTAGTTGAAAGGGTCAATAAAAGATTCACCACTCCTAATAATAGGGGCGAATATGTCACGGCCACTTGTAGAAATTACTACTCGTGAAATCCTTGGCCAAGGTTATTGTGTATTGGAAACAGTTCCAATCGATACACATGTTGAGTAGTGGATTCCTGGTATATGTACTAATATATTCGGGCCAGAATTAATATATATTCTAGAATAAGTTGGCACTAATTCCGTACTTCAAACCGAATAAGGTATTATTTGGTGAAATGAGTTTATTGCACTATAGTTTGTTATTGAAGGGTTCATGTCAAGACACTTGACTTTCTGGATTCTTGGGTGGTTATGATGTGTTGCTAGATACTGCTCATGATCTGCTGAATATGGATTTATTAATTGATGAATTAATAAACCAATTCTGTTTAGAATTAATAAATTAATTCTAGATTCTTTTAAGGATTATTAATCTAAAAAATGTTTGGATTAATTCATATTCTCTACCAATAGACTGGGGAACCTGATAGGTCACACACAATAGAGGATTATGTATTTGAGATGTTATATGATAATATTGTGGGGTTAATCATGAGAAGTAGAAGTTATTTAGGCTAAGTTATAATTAGTTACAATTTTTTGGCCAAATTATAATTATAAGAACTAAAAGGTTCCAATTACAATTTGGTGAATTCTAATTTGATTAGAATTCAAATTGGAAGCTTTTTAGGTGAGGATTCAGCAGTTTTTTTTCCAAGAGAAGGTCGGGATTGGTTTTATCTTCTGTGAGTCATAGAAGGAGTTTTTTTGGTAAGCTCTCGAGAAAAATAAAACCCTCACAGAAAGATCTTCTTCCTTTCTTCTCTAGTTTTGTCCTAGCCGCCATTCTTCTCTGCTAGCACAGAGATTTGGCTTCTTGAGTTTCCTCTGTGTGGACACTTTTGGAAGGAGTTCAACGCTTGGACTCTAGTGATGACAACAAGGTTCTCTGGTATTGCTGGATTGCGCCTCAACAAAAGGAAGAAAATTTTAAACTACAGAGACATCACTAAAGGTATATCTTCTTGCTTTTGATCCATTTATTCTATATGCATGCGGTCCTCTTGCTTAGAATCCTTAGTTTCTACTGTATAATGCATATATGATGCACGTATGGATTCTATCAGTAATCCTATAGTGCTGAAGGCAAAGTCTTTCTTAGACTTTGCACGCATTTCATCCTTCTATGGAGAGAAGAACTTATATTTTTTAAGATTATAGGGGAAAGTTTTGATATCACAACACCGTTATTTAAATGAACACCGCTTTCAAGACCTTCCAAATGAACCAACTACTTATGCAGCTTGTGTATACATGTTTACATAAAACTCATGAGTACACACAGGACCCATTGAGTATTTCCACTCATGCATTTTTAGTGTTTTTCTTTTCAAGTTTATGTGGTGGAAACTTACGCTTGTGAGGATTGCATACCTGGTATGGGATCACTGGTTGTATAGTTATGTATATAAACTTTCAGATAGCTTGTAAATCATGACTTAGCTGACATGCATATTGTTTTGGGAATTTTATGTTTAGTTTGAGCAACCATTTATGTATCTTCTTTTGGAATACAATCGAGTTTCAGTTTCTTTATTTTAAGCTTATTTAGTTATAAAGACCCCTTGTCTGGGAGATCAGACGGGGCAACACCCATGCTTTATAAGATCAATTACTTATAGGAATTAAAGGTATTACATAAAACCGATTTTTAAAAAATCATTTTATATTAAATATAAGTAAGCTTTAGATTTAATCTTATAATCAAATAAAACTTAGATTAATGAGATTAACATCAAATGTCTAGGCTATAAAATCTCATATAGCTGTTTTGATAGACCAGTTAAGTCAGACCATATCAAACATATGGAAAACCATTTTCCATCTTATCTTACTTAGACATTCAAAAGTATCCTACTTTGGTAGGAATGGCAGTGTGACGATCTAAGTAATGACAAGTGTTTCATTTTGGAAAGAATTTTAAAACTTAATTTTTTTTTTTTAAAAAAAACTTTGAATCTAGATATTTGTCTAGTACAATGAATCTGGACACATTTTCAAATGCATCGAATTTACACACCAGAAAATTAACCTAATTGTTCACTTAATATGTGACTTTGTAGGTTTATTTAATACTAGTAGCATGCCTAAAACTTATTTAATACTGGTAATGTACCGAAAATACACTTATACGACCCACCAGTTATTGATGGAAAACGCAGAAACAGGGGAGCCATGGACGGAAAAAAAAAAAACAGAGAGAAAAATAAAACGTGAGCCATAAAGGCCATGCGGAAGCGTGAAGATCATACCTTTGCGTTCCTTAACCCTCCTAGGTTGCGTAGGAACAGAATGAACGGCTGGAATCGCTTCGATTTGCACACCTGAAGGAGCTTCCGGTTGAACACCCTCTAGCCTTCGACTTCGCCTTGTTTGCATTAACGCTTAGCTCTCCAGCTCTCGCGATATTCCTCAGCCTAACCTCTAGTTGGTGAACACAAAGGGAAAGAGAAACGGTCTCAATTCTCCTTGGTTCGCTCGCTATTAGTTAGCAAAGAACAAGGAGAAAAACACCGTGAGAGAGAGAACTAGAGTGACGTGAGAGTCTTGTGGCTTGGGAAAGAAAATTAGGGTTTTTCATTTTCAAAGAGTTGTTTATATTTTGCCTAAACTAGGTCTCTCAATCTCTGATAAACATCTCCCCGGGATTTCAAAACACCCGGATGTTATCCTGAGAAACTGTTTGGCCTAACCTTAAACTCCTCTTAACCGTATTTGGAAAAAACTCTAAGGTCCAAGCTATTGGGCCAAATAAATATTTATTATTTTTCTTGGACCCAAAAGGCCCAAAATAATAAATATTAATTATTTATTTTCTGGGCTTACATAAGTAACACAATAAATAATTAATGAGCCCAAATGAACCATAATAATTAATCTTTAATTATTTATTTCTTGGGCATATATAAATAACCCAATAAATAATTAAACATTAATTATTTCCCCTAATTTAAGCCCAGGTTAATTTCTTAATTATTCATACTGGACCTAGGCCCTGAATAATTAATTAACTAAATAAACTAGATAATTAATTTCTCTCAACTTCTATTTTTATTTATTTATTTATTTATTTTATTCCAGTCCAATAATAAATTAGACTTCCTGAATAAAATAAAATAAAATCCTCTTCAACTGAGACCAATTCCTCAACCCAAAAATAGTTAGTACTTACGGGCTATCCCGAGGACCAAAAAGACACATCGCCTTGGCTGCTAAAATGACCAAAATACCCCTGCTATATAAATAACTGTATTTTGCATTTTAAATACTTCCTAATATCACCATAAGGAAATATTGACCCCAAGAACAATGTTGCATTCGCAAAGTCTCCGACCTACAGGTGAAATGACTAAAATACCCCTCTACACATCGCCGTACATTTAGAGAGGAAGAAGTGTACTAACACCCCCGCTAAATGACATCTACCATCCTTAGGCTTCTAGTCCAATGATCCACGACTTCCTGGAGTGTTTTCGCTTTCCAAGGGAGCTACCCTAAAGCAAACATCCAAGTCATGTTTCCCAGGGCCCTGGATAATTTAGACCATTCGGACAACCACAAGGGGCGATATAGTGTAGAAACTATCTTGTATAAGTCTGTCTTAACTAACTAGTCACACATACCCAACATGCAAGTATATTGGCCCTACGATAGAAGCTCAACTACAGCAAATCAAAGTATATGCTTCCAGCTTCTCTAGACCACCAACTCATACTCAAGTCGTAGAGTACTAGTTCACGCTGTAGCAGTAGTAGTCTAGGTTTCTACCATATAGTACTTTGAGAAACCACTACTACAGGTCCTGTTCTACGTATTTGAAATACGCTTATGTCATGAAGTGAGTGGACTACCCACTGGCTAAAGGTAAGCCATTCCCCATTTGGAATTCATAACATAATAACCTAAACATGATGAGGTTCCTAGTCTCATCATTAGGTTAAGAACAAATGTTTATATGTTAAATAACCCGTGATCCATACCTTACTGTGAAAGATCACCATTCACATGGATCACTTATTTAAACATAATGGGTCTGTTCCAAACGAAAATCATGCACAAACAAAAAGTAAATTCACAAACAATTTCTGAAAATAAATTCTTTCATTAAATAATTCGATTTTACATCAGAAACCTAGTCTAAGAGGGCATACAATCCAAAAATCTCCCACTTGCATTCTAAGACTAGGTAAGTCCATAGGTGCCCACCCCTATGGCGTCTAAGTGTCTCTTGAAGACTCTCTCAACCAAAGGCTTGGTGAATGGGTCTGCTAGATTGTTTTCTGAGGTAATATGCTCCACCATGACTTCCCGTCTCTGGATGAAATCCCGGATCAGGTGGTAGTTCCTCTCGATGTGTTTCCCCTTCTTGTGGTTCCGAGGCTCCTTAGATTGCGACACTTGCTCCGGTGTTGTTGCAATACATCACAACCGGCCTATCCATATGTGGTACGACTCCAAGTTACGAAAGAAACTTCCGGAGCGGATCGCTTCCTTGGACGCTTCGGAAGCTGCCACATACTCGGCTTCCATGGTTGAGTCGGCAATACAAGATTGCTTGATACTCCTCCATGAAATTG
Organism: Voacanga thouarsii; assembly: GCA_026120185.1. Taxonomy (NCBI): domain Eukaryota; kingdom Viridiplantae; phylum Streptophyta; class Magnoliopsida; order Gentianales; family Apocynaceae; genus Voacanga; species Voacanga thouarsii. The sequence goes on from JANUWF010001822.1 coordinate 87,873, forward strand.
CTCCTCAGGACAAGGTGAAGACATATCCACTAGTGAATTTTCTCTCATCCTTATCCGCTCGGAAGTACGAGTCGTGTATCCTGCGGGAACCAAATCATCGACCATGTAAACCGACATATAATCTTTCGTTCCCTTGAAGTACTTGAGAATATGCTTTACGACTTGCCAATGAACCTCCCACGGGTTTGATTGATATCTGCTAACTAAGCCCGCGGCAAAGCGGATATCCGGCCTAGTACATAGCATGGCGTACATGAGACTTCCCACAGTCGAAGCATAGTGAATCCTACTCATTACGTCCTTTTCTTCTTGAGACTTAGGACGGTCCCTCGAAGAAAATGACAACCCATGTACGCAAGGGATTAGAGCTCCCTTGCATGAGTCCATGCTGTACTTGGCCAGCATCTTGTCAATGTATGTCGCTTGGGATAATCCTAACATTCTATGCTTCCTATTTCTAAGAAGCCTAATCCTGAGAATGTAGCTAGCTTCTCCCAAGTCGTTCATACTGAATTGACTAGACAGCCAAACATTTGTAGATGACAATGTCCCTACATCATTTCCAATGAGTAGAATGTCATCCACATACAGGACAAGAAAAACCACATTGATGCCTTCAAGTTTCCTGTACACGCATAGTTTATCTTCGTTTTGAATAAAACCATAAGACTTTATAGTCTCATCAAAATGAATGTTCCATGCTCTTGATGCCTGCTTAAGTCTATAAATGGACTTCTTAAGCTTGCAAACCATGTGTTCCTGGCCTTCAGCAATGAAGCCTTCCGGTTGGGACATATAGATGTCTTCGCTAAGATGGCCATTCAAGAATGTCGTCTTGACATCCATTTGCCATATCTCGTAGTCATAGTGACAGGCGATGGCAAGGAGGATGCGGATGGATTTAAGCATGGCTACCGAGGAAAAAGTTTCCTCATAGTCGATACCCTCTTTCTGAGTATACGCTTTCGCCACAAGCCTAGCTTTGAAGGTTTCCACCTTCCCATCCGCTCCTCTCTTTCTCTTGTATACCCACTTGCACCCAATGGGTTTTATCCCTTCAGGTGAAGCTACAAGATCCCAAACCTGATTGAGGTACATAGACTCAATCTCGGCTTTCATTGCTTCATGCCACAGATTTGCATCGTCATCAGCAATAGCCTCCTCGTATCTAGCGGGGTCTTGTTCCTGATGGTCGGAGACCAGCTCAAAAGCTTCTCCAGTCCATCTATCCGGAACCCTATACACTCTCCCACTACGACGAGGCTCTATCTGCACAGGCTCTTAAGGCTGTGTCTCTTCTTGTTCCAGAATCGGGTTAGAAGAAGTTGATTCTGTAGATAACTTCTCCTGAAGTTCCAACCTCGTTGAACCTTTAGTGGAAGTACTTTGATCATTTTCTAAGTATCTAGCATTGGTACTGACTAGTACCTTCTGCTCCTTAGGATGATAAAAGTAGCCTCCTTTTGTCCCTTTTGGATACCCAACAAAATAGCATAATTCTTATCTTGGTTCCAACTTGTCTCCCTTGATCAGTATATAAGCTGGACACCCCCAAATCCTGAGATGATTCAGACTTAGCTTACACCCAGTCCACATCTCATAGGGAGTCCTAGGTACCGACTTGGAAGGCACCAAGTTCGGAATATATGCCAGCTGTTTCCGGGGCATATCCCCGGAAGGATCTTGGAAGAGTAGCATGAGACATCATGCTTCGGACCATTTCCATCAACGTCATGTTCCTTCTCTCAGCTACTCCGCTCTGCTGGGGGGTTCCCGACGCAGAGAGCTGGGATACTATCCCATGATGTACCATGTAGTCCTTGAATTCACCTAGGAGGTACTCTCCACCACGATCCGATCGTAAGGTTTTGATTAATTTACCTGTCCAGACGCTCCACTTCGACCTTAAACTCTTTGAACTTATCAAAAGAGTCAGACTTGCGTCTCATCAGGTAAATGTAACCATACCTCGTACAATCATCGGTGAACGTGATGAAGTACTCAAAACCTCCTCTAGCTGGTGTAGACAAAGGACCACATACATCGGTGTGAACAAGACTCAACACCTCCTTGGCTCTATCCGCCTTTGGTGTAAAAGACCTTTTGGTCATTTTTTCCATCGAGCGGGATTCATACCGAGGCCAACTTTCCAATCTCAATGAGCCCAAAGGCCCATCATGGATTAGCCTACGAATCCTGGTCGAGTTAATATGACCCAACCTCGGATGCCAAAGGTATGAATCATTGATATTGGTCTTTCTCTTCTTAGTTAAAGGTTCGGATCGAGCGTTATTTGATTGTTTGTTAATAGGGTTTAAAAAGAACAAATTTCCATACATGTGCCCGAGTACATAAAATTTCTCCATCTCTACTGATAGAAATACCGGAATGGAAAGATACGAGAATATCCTTGATTAATAAGTTTTGCAAGCGAAATCAAATTCGACGAAAACCAGGTACATATAAAATGTCTTTTAAAACCACTATCTTATTACAATAAAAAATGAGATCCAGCTCTCCCACTTGCAAGGGCCCGGACTTGTGCTCCATTTCCCACTCGAAGCCCATGTTCGCCCTTCTTGAGTCTTCTTATCTTCCTAAACCCCTACAAGGAGTTACGGATATGATCGGTGGCTCCTGAATCAACAATCCAAGTGGAAGTTGATCCTACCATTGATATGGACTCTAGATAGTAAACATTACCTGTGGGGTTTTTCTTGGCCTAAAGATCTGGACACTCTTTTTTCCAGTGTCCCTTCTTTCCACACTTGAAGCACTTGCCCTTTGGTTTGTCCTTGGGCTGGTTCTTGAGGCTCAGGCTCGTTGCATTCCCCTTCTTCCTCTTGAATTTTCTGGGCTTAGGCCCAGTTCTTGAAGAAGAGGCCTTAGCAATCATGGCCTTAGACTGCGGCTTCATGACCTTCTTCGCCATCTAAAGCTCCTTCATCAGTTCAGTTAAACTCATGTTCAACTTGTTCATGTTATAGTTTAACATGAACTGAGTGAAAGAGCCCGGTAGAGATTCGAGAACCATGTTCACTTGGCTCTCGGGGTCAATGACAGCCCCTAAGATTTCTGCCTCCTCGAAAGCAGCAATCATCTTGAGCATATGCTCTCGGACTGATGCTCCCTCAGCCATCTTAGTGTTCACAATAGTTCGAAGAGCCTCCTGCCTTGCGGGCCAGCTCTTGTCTGCGAACATAGTTGCCAATGATTGACTTATGTCATATGCGAAGCCATGTGCTCATGTTTTGGTCGGAGCACATTAGACATGGAAGCTAACATATAGCAACGTGCCATTTCGTCGGCTTTCTTCCACGCCTTTTCAGCCTCTCGCTCTTCGGCGGTTGAACCTTCCCCGATAACGGGGCGGGTTTCGTAAAGGACATACTTATACTCCTCGACTGTGAGTATTATGTCCAGGTTCTTTTTCCAGTCCATATAGTTTAGACTCGTTAACTTATTCTCCCTGAGAATAACGGCCAATGGACTAAAAGAACCTCCCACCATTTCTGAAAATCGAAAATAAAAGAAAAGAAATTAGTTTGTGAAAATAAAATAAAATTTGTGCACTGAAAATAATTTGGCTCTTAGGAAAACTGACATAGCTTATTGGGAAGATTAACAGTTTCCTAAGCTAAGTGTATTAACCACCACAAATTAATTTCCCTTCTAGGTAATGATCTAGAGGATAACTCCATCGCGCGATGGCCGTTTCCTCTCATTTCCTATAGACATACCTCGCACTATAACCTCCAACGTGGGCTGGCCGATCATAGTACGTGCCCCGGGTTATTAATTACATCCTTCCATTAGATCTAGATCCTTATGGTATCCCCATCCTATACGGGTTCACTCCCAGGGTGACGCGAGGGGATCCACGATCTCTAATGAGGACCGTGATGGAAGACGTGGGGCCGTTGGAACCCCTCTCCCACTGAGTCTTTTAAAATAAAGGTTTTCTGGAAAATATCCTTTTCAAATTTCCATTAAGTTTTTCTTAACTCAAAAATAAAATATCTAAGTCCAATAAAATCTCTATGTCAAGGCTTGTATCCTTTGAGAGATTTCCTCCATGGACTAATTTTATTTAAGTTAAAACTTAATGATTTCAAAAATTTTCCAATTAAAACTTTTTAGAGACTTTGGTCTCAAGCTTATTTGACAAAATCAATTTTCTAGTCCAAAACAAAACAAAATGGCTCTCCATTTTAATTTACAAAAATATCTAAATCTAATATATTTTCTATGTCAATGATTAAATCCTTTGAGAAAATATTTAAGGATTAATTTTTGTACCAATTAAAATAACCATTTAGTTTTTAAAGAAAAATATTTTTCCTTGCCAAAACAAAAGGTTCCCAAAGACTTTGGTCTTTGAGAAAAAGCACACATAGGTACATAAAAAAATAGCATGCTAGAAAACAATAAACGTTTTCATGCTTTTCTATTTTTTAAACCTAAGTGCCCAAATAATAAAATTAAACACATTAATTAATTAATTAATGATCTTGTTTAATCCTAAAATCCCTTACTAATATTTTTCATGCAAATATATTCCAAGAATATAAATATTGCAAAAATATTAACTTCGCCTGGTATGGGACCCAAAATTAAAAAGAAAAAAATAAAAAAAAATTTGCCAAAATTGGCTGGCAGTCCACTGCACCGGCCGCACAGGATCTGCGCCAGAATGGCCTGCGGTCCACCGCAGCTTCAATGCACCAGATCTCACGCCAGCCACGACCCGTGGACTTCGCCCGCGCCCGCGACCTGCTCCCGGTTCTCCTCTGCTGCCGACCCGCGATTCAGCCCGCGAGCTACCCCGGTCGGATCTCCTCTGATCCGCGCAAGAACCCGAAAGCCAAATGAAATTCAATTGCAAATTTTGCAATTGAATTCGGCTCAAATCAAAGGAATTGGCTCGACTTCCGCGGCTCATCAGCGACCGGCTCTTCTCACCAACAGCAGCGGCTCGGCTCGGTGGCTCGGCTTGGACGCGGCGACTTATGAACAGTGCATCTTCTTCGTTTTTTCTTCTGTTTCGCGCGCGACTTGCAGAGCATTTTTTCCTTCGATTTTTTCTGTCTTCTTTGGCTTCTTTGGACATTTTTACTTATAAAAACTCATCCAAAACATAACCACAACCGCCTATACCCATTAAAATTGGGTTTACACGATTAAAACATCAAAGCCTAAAAATTTACAGAGAGCTCCTATGCTTCAACGGTGAAGCTTACAAAACCATCTATCCCATACCAAAACAGCGAAGGATCACAGGTATAATCATCTTCTCCATTTTATTAACTACCATGCTCCCTATATTGATCAAAACCAGTGGCTCTGATACCACTTTGATGGAAAACGCAGAAACAGGGGAGCAATGGACGGAAAAAAAAACAGAGAGAAAAATAAAACGCGAGCCATAAAGGCCATGCGGAAGCGTGAAGATCATACCTTTGCGTTCCTTAACCCTCCTAGGTTGCGTAGGAACATAATGAACGGCTGGAATCGCCTCGCTTTACACACTTGAAGGAGCTTCCGGTTGAACACCCGCTAGCCTTCGACTTCGCCTTGTTTGCATTAACGCTTAGCTCTCCAGCTCTCGGGATATTCCTCAGCCTAACCTCTAGTTGGTGAACACAAAGGGAAAGAGAAACGGTCTCAATTCTCCTTGGTTCGCTCGCTATTTGTTAGCAAAGAACAAGGAGAAAAACACCGTGAGAGAGAGAGACTAGAGATGACTGTGAGAGTCTTGTGGCTTGGGAAAGAAAATTAGGGTTTTTCCTTTTCAAAGAGTTGTTTATATTTTGCCTAAACTAGGTCTCTCAATCTCTGATAAACATCTCCCCGGGATTTCAAAACACCCGGATGTTATCCTGAGAAACTGTTTGGCCTAACCTTAAACTCCTCTTAACCGTATCTGGAAAAAACCCTAAGGTCCAAGCTATTGGGCCAGATAAATATTTATTATTTTTCTTGGACCCAAAAGGCCCAAAATAATAAATATTAATTATTTATTTTCTGGGCTTACATAAGTAACCCAATAAATAATTAATGAGCCCAAATGAACCATAATAATTAATCTTTAATTATTTATTTCTTGGGCCTATATAAATAACCCAATAAATAATTAAACATTAATTATTTCCCCTAGTTTAAGCCCAGTCTAATTTCTTAATTATTCATACTGGACCTAGGCCCTAAATAATTAATTAACCAAATAAACTAGATAATTAATTTCTCTCAACTTCTATTTTTATTTATTTATTTATTTATTTTATTCCAGTCCAATAATAAATTAGACTTCCTGAATAAAATAAAATAAAACAAAATAAAATAAAATCCTCTTCAACTGAGACCAATTCCTCAACCCAAAAATAGTTAGGACTTACGGGCTATCCCGAGGACCAAAAGACACATCGCCTTGGTCGCTAAAATGACCAAAATACCCCTGCTATATAAATAGCTGTATTTTGCATTTTAAATATTTCCTAATATCACCATAAGGAAATATTGACCCCAAGGACAATGCTGCATTCGCAAAGTCTCCGACCAATAGGTGAAATGACTAAAATACCCCTCTACACATCGCCGTACATTTAGAGAGGAAGAAGTGTACTAACACCCCCGCTAAATGACATCTACCATCCTTAGGCTTCTAGTCCAATGATCCACGACTTCCTGGAGTGTTTCTGCTTTCCAAGGGAGCTACCCTAAAGCAAACATCCAAGTTATGTTTCCCAGGGCCCTGGATAATTTAGACCATTCGGACAACTACAAGAGGCGATATAGTATAGAAACTATCTTGTATAAGTCTGTCTTAACTAACTAGTCACACATGCCCAACATGCAAGTATATTGGCCCTACGATAGAACCTCAACTACAGCAAATCAAAGTATATGCTTCCAGCTTCGCTAGACCACCAACTCATACTTAAGTCGTAGAGTACTAGTCCATGTTGTAGCGGTAGTAGTCTAGGTTTTTACCATATAGTACTTTGAGAAACCACTACTACAGGTCCTGTTCTACGTATTCGAAATACTCTTATGTCATGAAGTGAGTGGACTACCCACTGGCTAAAGGTAAGCCATTCCCCATTTGGAATTCATAACATAGTAACCTAAACATGATGAGGTTCCCAGTCTCATCAATAGGTTAAGAACAAATGTTTATGTGTTAAATAACCCGTGATCCATACCTTACTGTGAAAGATCACCATTCACATGGATCACTTATTTAAACACAATGGGTCTGTTCCAAACGAAAATCGTGCACAAACAAAAAGTAAATTCACAAACAATTTTTGAAAATAAATTCTTTCATTAAACAATTCGATTTTACATCAGAAATCTAGTCTAAGAGGGCATACAATCCAACAGTTATAACCAGTTTCTAGCAAAACATTATAATTATCTATATTAAATTGAAGATCTGTTATCTCTTTTAGCCAAACCACGCTTGATATTTAGTCATTTTGTCACACAATATCCCGATTAAGCATAAAACATAGAACATGTTGTTGGAATATATGCCCACGCAGACTGTATTTCTGATGTAAAGATTTATTCTTATAAATTATTTGTGCTTGCACATTTTATTTTATGCACGATTTCATTGGAAAAGACCCAATATGTTTACGTAAGTGATTCATATAAATGGAGGTCTTTCACAATAAGGTATGGATCATGTGCTACTTAATACATAAACTATTGTTCTTAATCAGATGATGAGAATGGAAATCTTATCATGATAAGGTTATTATGTTATGAATTTCAGGTGGAGAATTGCTTACCTTTGGCCAGTGAGTAGTTATATCACTTCATAACATAAGTGTATTTCGAATATATAGAACTGGACCTATAATAGTGATTTCTAAAAGTACTATATGGTAGAAACTCAGACTACTACTGCTACAGTATGGACTTAATTCCTACGGCTTGATTATGGGTTGGTGGTCTGACGAAGCTGGAAGCATACGCTTTGATATACTATAGTTGAGGTTCTATCGTATAACTAATATGCTTGTATATTGGGTATATGTGATTAGTTGGTTAAGATAGACTTGTGCAAGATAGCTTCTATGCTATATCGCTCCTTGGAACTGTTCGAATGATCTAATAATCTAGGGTCCTGAGGAACATGACTTAGATATTTGCTTTAGGGTAGCTCTATTGGAAAGCGAAAACATTCTAGAAAGTCATAGATCATTGGACTAGAGGTCAAAGGATGGTAGATGTAATTTGGAGAGGTTTTAGTACACTTTTCCTCTTTGAATATATGGCATTATATAGAGGGGTACATTTGTCATATCATCTATAGGTCGGAGACATTGCTAATGTAGCATTGACCTTGAAGTCAATATTTCTTTATGGTGTATTAGAAAATATTTAAAACACAGAATACAACTATTTCTATAATAGGGATATTTTGCTCATTTTAGTAGTTAAGGTGATGTGTCTTTTGGTTCTCGGAATAACCCATAAGTCCTAACAGATTTGGGTTGAGAAATTGGTCTTGCAATGAAATGGATTTTATTTTATTTAAGTAACTTGATTTATGTATTAGATTAAAATAAAATAAAAGATCCAAAAAGAGAATTAGTTAATTAGTCTATTGGGTTAATTAATTGTTCAGGGCTTGAGCCCGGATTAAATAATTGAAATTAACCTGGGCCTAATTATAATAGACTACAAGTATTGGACTGGTTCATTTAGATTTTATAATTCATTATTTGTTGGGCTTATTATTAATCCTAGTTTAAATAATTAATTTGGTTGAATAGCCTAGACCTAGGGTCCAATAGGCTAGGCCTGAGCTTGTTTAGCTTAGGGCTAACCGGTTTAGTAGACGATTGAGGAATACAAGTGTTGTTTCATTTTTGAACTCATAGATGATAGCCAGAGATAGAGTTTAGATTAATAAAAACTCTTTAAGGCTATCGGGGTTCGAAGATATGGTTGAACGAACTATGATTCCTTGAACACAACTGGAAAGGTTTTTTTCTTGAGATTTATTTTTCTCTCTTAGAGTTCTTTTTTTGTGTATCTTTTTTTTTTTAAGAAAAAGGTGTAGAGATAGAGAAACACTTCTCATGTACTACTCATTAGCAACTTGTCAAGAATCCACGGCTAATTTTGTTTTTCTCAATTAGCTTTCACCAGGCCTTCAGGTAGTGGTTATACTCCAAAAAAATTGAGAGTCTAGTGTGAATGAGAAGAAATTGACGGCAACCTGAGGAGCAGATTGTAGAACCAGAAGCTCCAAGCAATTTGCCAGAAGCAGATCAAACTACTCCATTGGTTTTGCCATCAAAACCAAACTAAATCAACATTAGACGCAGAGGTATAATTTTTTCAAAGGCTTCTAGTATTACTTTCTGCAATTTTGTTGTTGTTCCTTTTTGCTTTCATGGCCGCGATTCACTTTCAAGTGGTATCAGAGATTGTTATTAATGGCTTAAGAGCATGCTTGGGTGAATTAAAACCAATAAGAATAATTGTTTGATTACTATTCACTGTAATCGTTCATGTTTCTGGTATAGGTAGACACACTGTAAGCTTCACGAGTGAAAGTATAGGAATACTATAAATTCATTTGTTTTCATAGAACTAGATTGTGAAATTATGTTATTTTTGTAAATATTTCATGCTTGGTGCGTCGTCTAGATGGAGAAACCAGAAGAAGAACAGAGAAGATCGTAGATAAAATAGTGATGATCAGACAAAAAGCCGAGATAGGCTTAACAAGTGTCGGCTGCAGTTTTTGGCCATATTTGGCCAAAAGCCGTGGCTAGCTTCATGGAAGCCAGCTATTGGTCCTTTAAGAAGCTGCAAGCAACTAGGTAGAAGCCAGCACGACTTAAGGCACAAGCATGTGCCAAGCCGCGGCGAGCCAGGACCAAGTCGACAGCAGCTTGGTCTTGTACAAAGCCACAATTTGGTTCGATCTGGCTTGGCTAGTTCAGGGTCTTCTGATCCTGTGTGGCGGGTGCATGAAGACCATGGAAAAAATTTGCAAATTTCCTTGTAATTTTCTTGCATTTTTCCTTTTCCGTTTTGGGGTCCCATACCGGGCGAATTTATTATTTTTGCATAGTTAATATTCTTGAAGTATTTTACATGAAAAATAATAGTAAGGGAATTAGGATTAAATAAGACCATTAATTAATTAATTAATGTATTTAGTTCTATTATTTTGACACCTAGGTCAAAAGAATATAAAACCATGAAAATGTTTACAGTTTTCTCATGCTATTTTCTTTTATGAACCTATGTGCACATTTTCTCAAAGACCAAAGTCTTTGGAAATTTTTTACGAAGGAAAAACATTTTTCTTCAAATTAAATAGTTGTTTTAGCTTAATAGCAAAAATTAATCATTGGTTATTCTCTTAAAGGATTTTATCCTTGACATAGAGAATGTTTTGGATTTAGATATTTTTGTAAGTTAAAAGGAACAACCACCTTAATTTATTCTACAAGAAAATTGTTTTTGTTAAATAAAACTTGCAACCAATGACTTTTAGAGGTTTTAAAAGGATTTTTTTTTAATTACTATGTTCTTAACTAGGTAAAATTAATTCATAGAAAATCTCTTAAAGGATTTTACCTTGACATAGATATTTATGGGTTTAGATATTTTACAAGAGTTAATGGATACTTAATGGGATATTTTCAAAAGGATAATTTTTTGAAAACCCTTGGTTTAAAAAGACTATGTGGGAGAGGGGTTCCAATGGCCTTACAACTTCCATCACGATCCTTGTTAGTGATCGTGGTTCCCCTTGCATCACCCTAGGAGTGAACTCATATAGGATAGGGATTTTATAAGGATATAGATCTAATAGATGGACATAATTGTTGCCCGAGATGTGTATTGTGATTGGTCAACCTATGTTGGAGGTCATAGTTAGAGGATTGTCTATAAAAATGAGAAAAAAAAAACGGCCATTTTCATAGGAAATGAAAAGAAATGGCCATCCTCTCGATAAAGTTATCTTTTGGACCATTATCTAGAAGGGTAGTCAATATGTAGTAGACAACACACTTAATTTAGGAAACTATTAATCTTCCCAAAAAGCTATATTAGTTTCTAAGAGCCAAATTGATCATATTAAAGATAATAGTAGTAGAGTTAACTATTATCAATTTTAATATGATAATAAAGTGCACAAATTATTTATTTTTCACAAATTGAGAATTTTATTTTATTTTTTATTTTTAGAAATAGTTAGTGGAGGTTTTTTCAGTTCTTTAGTTGTTATTCTCCATGAGAATAAGCTAACAAGTCCAAACTATGTAAACTAAAAAATGAACCTAGACATAATACTCACTACTGAGGAGTATAAGTATATTTTTTTACAAAACCTAGCCTATTATTGGGGCAAGTTCCACTGAAGAGAAGCATGAGACTGAGAAAGCATGGAAGAAGGCCGACAAAATGGCTCATTGCTACATGTTGGCATCTATGTCTAATGTGCTTCAGTCAAAACACAAATACATGCCCACTGCTTACGATATTAGCATCTCACTGACTATAATATTTGTTGATAAGAGTTGGTCCGTAAAGTAGGAGGCTCTTAGAATGATCATTAACACCAAGATGGCTGATGAAGCATTGGTCAGGGAATCTATGCTCAAATGATTATTGTTTTCGAGGAAGCGAAAGTCTTGGGGTCTGTGATTAACTCCGAGAGCCAAGTGGATATGGTTCTCGAATTTCTACCGGGCCCTTTTACTCAGTTTAAATTGAATTACAACATGAACAAGTTAATAGAGTTAATGAAGGAGCCCCATGTGGCAGAGAAGGTCATATACCCACAGTTTAAGGCCATGATTGTTAAGGCTTCTTATTCAAGAACTAGGCCTAAATCCAGAAATTTTAAAAAGAAGAAAGGAAACACAGTAGCCTAGCCCAACCAGCCAAAGAGCAAGTGCTTCAAATGTGAGAAGAAGGGACGCTAAAAAAAAATAGTGTCCAGATCTTTAGGCCAAGAAAAAGCCTACAGGTATTGTTTACTATCTAGAGTCTATATCAATGGTTGGATTAACTTCCACTTTGATTGTTGATTATGGAGCCACTGATCATATTTGTAACTCTTTGCAGGGGTTTAGGAAGATAAAAATACTCTAGAAGGGTGAAAATAGACTACGTGTGGTAAATAGAGCACAAGTGTGAGCCTAAGTAGTAGGAGAGCTAGAACTTCATTTTGATCGTAATATAATAGTTATTTTGAAGGATATTTTATATGTACCAGGTTTCAGACAGAATTTAATTTTAGTTGCAAAATTAGTAAATCATAATTATTCTGTTTCTCTCCATTCTGGTATTACTATCAGTAAAAATGAAGAAGTTTTATGTACTAGTCACATGTATAGAAATTTCTTCATAAATTCTATTAACAATTAATTAAACAACGCTCAAAGTGATCCTTTAAGCAGGAAGAGAAAGACCAATGTCAATAACTCTTATCTATGGCATTCAAGGTTGGGTTACATTAACTTAATCAGGATTTAAAGGTTAATCCATGATGGGCATTTGGGCTCATTGAGATTGAAAAGTTGGTCTCAGTGTGAATCTTGTCTTATGAGAAAGATGACCAAAGGGTCTTTTACCCAAATGGTAGATAGAATCTAGAAGATATTGAACCATGTTCACACTGATGTGTGTGGTCCATTATCTACACCAGGGAGAGGGGGGTTTTGAGTACTTTACCACTTTCACAGATAATTGTCTAAGGTAGGATTACGTTTATCTGATGAGGCACAAGTCTAACTTATTTGACAAGTTCAAAGAGTTTAAGGCAGAAGTGAAGCATCGAATAAGTAAACTGATCAAGACCTTACTATTAGATCATAGTGGAGAGTACCTCCTTGTTAAATTTAAGGATTATATAATACATCATGGGATAGTGTCCCAACTCTCTGCACCGAGGACACCCCAGTAGAATGGAGTAGCTAAGAGAAGGAACAAGACATTGATGAAAATGGTCTGGAGTATGATGTCTCATGTTACTCTTCCAGATTTTTTTTTTTTTTTTTAGATATGCCTTGGAAACAATAGCATATATTTTGAACTTGGTACTTTTTAAGTCAGTACCTAAGACACCCTATAAGATGTAGATTGGGCGTAAGCCAAGTCTAAACCATCTCAGGATATAGGGCTATCTAGCATATGTACTGATCAAGGGAGACAAGTTAGAACCAAGGTCAAAATTATGCTATTTTGTTGGGTATGCAAAAGAAACAAAAGGTGGTTACTTTTATCATCCCAATAAGCTGAAAGTATTGGTAAGTACTAATGCTAGATACTTGGAAGATTATCAAAGTACATGCATGAAAGGTTCAACTAAGTTAGAACTCGATAAGAAGTTATCTTCTGAATCATCGTCTTCTAATCCGATTATAAAACACGAAGAGGCACAACCTTAGGAACCTATACAAAAGGAGTTTCGTCGTAGTGGAAGGATATCTAGGGTTCTAGAAAGATAGACTGGAAAGGTTTTTGACGTATTCTCTGGCCATTCGAAATAGGTTCCCAATAGGTACAAGGAGGCTATTGTTGATTCCAATAAAGACCTATGGCATGAAGCAATAAAAATCGAGATTGTATCTATTTATCTCAATTAAGTTTAGGATGTTGGGTATCTCAGGCTCGTATCTTATACGGCACAACAAAAAATAAAAGAGATACTATCCTAGGACCCTCCTATGTGTGGAAAACAAGACATAAAAATAATAAAGGTAGCAACTTTTTACCTTTGTTTGATCATTCGAAGAACAAAATTTCTTCTTCAAGTCGAGGCACGATCCAACAATCCTCGTGATTAAGCTCCACGTGAGTTGAACGTCTAACCACAATAATCATAGTGTGTAATTATCTCCAACAATAATCTATAAGAGGAATACTCAAGCACCAAACTTTCCTCTGCTAGCAAAAACAAGATTATGGCTAGGATTATTTCTCAAGACAATCGAGAAAGATAGAGAGAAGAGAAGGTCGATTGTGGCTGTGTTTTTCGTGTGTCACTTTCAACTAGGGTTTCGTGTGACTTGTTAATATGTCACACAAAATTTTCCTTCCCAAAACTGAGAATTCTCTAATTGTAATTGGAAACATCATGTTCTCACAATTACAACTTGTACCACAAATTATAACTAATTATAATTTATCCACAATAACTTCTCTTTCTCCCAATTAACCCCACTATGTTATCAAATAAGATCTTGAGTATATAATCCTCTATTGTGTGTGACCTATTAGGTTTCCCAGTCAATTGGTAGTGAACATGAATTAATCAAATGTCTTTGAGATTAATAATCCATAATTAATTAGAATTAATCCTATTAATTTTCATTAGGATTGGTTTATTAATTCATCAATTAATAAACCCACATTCCCAAATCATAAGCGGTATCTAGCAACACATCATGACCACCCAAGAGTCCAGGAAGTCAAGTGGCTTGACATGAACCCTTCAATAACAAACTTCAGTGCAATTAACTCTTTTCACCATACAATATCTCATTTAGTTTGGAGTACGGAATTAGTGCCAACTCCCTCTAGAATTAATTATGGCCTGAATACAATAGTACTTGTACCAGAAACCTACTACTCTAGATGTGTATCAATTGGAACTATTTCCAATACACAATTGCCTTGGGCAAAGACTTTCCGAGTAGTAATTCCTACAAGTGTCTGTGAGATATTCGACCATACTATTAGGAGTGGTGAATCTTTTATTGACCCTCTCAACTACTTTCATTTACCTTACAATGTACCCAATATCCATTCTATAGGCGGCCCTCAATCGAGCTCCGGAGATTGGAATCAAAGTACAAAGCTCAGCAAACAAAGTACCTTGGAGATCTCAAGTCTAAAAATACTTGCACGTTTGCTATATTGAGATTATGTCACTGGCACTAAATAGTTGTCCATGTGATTATCTCAAAGTTAAGTCATCCAATGAACTTGTTCCATTAACAAGCATCCATATGTTAACTTTGAGTATCTCAATACTTATGGTTATGAGAACCACCGCATGATCAAATCAAGAAGTCTAACACATGCTAGTCTTAACGCATTAATGATGTCCTGTCTCATTAATACTATGACTAGGAACTATTTAAGTACTAACATCATCTAGTGTAGTAGGAATCTCATATCATGATCTCTATCATGATTTCCTTAACACAGTGTTGTACTATGGACTTTATCGAATAGTTATATTTCTTAAAGTAAATAAAAAAAATTGTAAGATAAATAATGCATTTTATTAAAATAAAATATGTCATATACAATGTACAAGTAATTGCTTCTAGGGCACAACACTAACATAGAATATTATAGCTTCACCTGAAGGGATAAAACCCATTGAGTGTAAGTGGGTATACAAGAGGAAAAGAAGTATAGATGGGAAGGTAGAAACCTTCAAAGTTAGGCTTGTAGCAAAATGGTATACTTAGAAAGAGGGAATCGACTATGAGGAAATCTTTTCCCTGGTAGCCATGCTTAAATTCATTCGTATCCTCCTTGCCATCGCATGTCATTATAACTATGAGATATGACAAATAGATGTCAAGAAGGTCTTTCTTAATGTCCATCTTAACGAAGACATTTATATGTCCCAACTGGAGGGCTTTGTGGCTAAAAGTAAGGAATATATGGTTTGTAATCTTAAGAAGTCCATTTATGGACTTAAACAGGTATCCATAGTATAGAACATTCATTTTGATGAAACTATAAAATCTTATGGTTTCATTTAAAACGAGGATGAACCATGCGTGTACAGAAAATTGGAAGGCATTAATGTGGTTTTTCTTGTATCGTATGTGAATGGCATTCTACTCATTGGGAATAATGTAGGGACATTATCATCTGTTATGGTTTGGTTGTTTAGTTAATTCAGTATGAAAGACTTAGGAGAAGCTAGTTACATTCTTGGGATTAAGTTTCCTAGAAATAGGAAGTAGAGAATGTTAGATTTATTCCAAATCACATACATTGACAAGATATTAGCAAAGTCCAACATGTACTCATATAAGGGAGCACTAATTCCTTATAGACATGAGTTGTCTCTTTCTTCAAAGGACTATCCTAAGTCTCAAGAAGAAAAAGATAGGATGAGTAGGATTCCCTACACTTCGATTGTAGGAAGTCTCGTGTATGCTATGTTGT
This sequence comes from Voacanga thouarsii, assembly GCA_026120185.1. Classification (NCBI taxonomy): domain Eukaryota; kingdom Viridiplantae; phylum Streptophyta; class Magnoliopsida; order Gentianales; family Apocynaceae; genus Voacanga; species Voacanga thouarsii. The sequence goes on from JANUWF010001822.1 coordinate 104,052, forward strand.
GTACTAGATCAGATATCTGCTTTGCTGTAGGCTTAGTCAGCAGGTATTAGTCAAACCGCAAGGAGGTTCACTGGCAAGCTATAAACCATAGTCTCAAGTACTTGAAAAGAACAAGAGATTACATGCTGTTTTACAAAGCCGATGACTTAATTCCTATAGAATATATAGGCTTAGACTTCCAGGTGGATAAAGATAAGAGAAAGTCCGTTAGTGGATATATTTTCACCTTGTTAGGTGGAACTATTTCATGGAAGAGTATTAAATAATCTTACATTGCTAACTCAACCGCAGAACTAGAGTATGTGGTAGCTTCAGAAGCATCCAAGGAAGCAATCTGGCTCCATAAGTTTCTCACAAAACTTGGAGTCGTGCCATAAATAGACAAGCTTATTGTGTTGTATTGTGACAACACAGGCGTAGTCTCGCAATCTAAAGAACTAAGGAACCATAAAAAGGGAAAGCATATAGAGAGGAAGTACTACATGATCCGAGAATTTATTCAAAGATGGGAAGTTATAGTGGAATAGATAGTCTTGGAGAATGATCTAACTGATCCATTAACCAATCTTTTGGCTGGAGAGTCTTTAGAAAATACTTAGACGCCATAAGAGTTGGCACCTATGGACTTATATAGTCTTAGAATGTAAGTGGAAGATTGTTGGAATGTATGCCCACTAAGACTGTATTTCTGATGTAATTTTGATTAAATTAATAAAATATTTATTCTCAGAAATTATTTGTGTTTGTTGGAATATATGCCCAAAATGGTCTATGTATTTTTGTATTTTAAAAATTAATAAAAGATTTATTCACTAATGGTTATTTATTTACATACATTGCATATTAAAGGTCTAAGTGTGTTAGTAAATATTCTACGTGATTAGGTTATGCTTTTATACTAAGGTGTAAATTATGGGCTACTAACACATAAGCTAAAAATTGTTCTTGATCAATTGATAAAGTTGGGCACTTTATCAAGGTTTAGATCATTACACTATGGTTTCTAAATGAGAAATGATTTATCTTTAACCAATAAGTAGTCCACTCACACCAATATTGTAAGTGTATTTAGAATACGTAGAATTGGACCATGCGATAATAATCTTTATCAAAGTACTAAAATAAATAAAGATTGGTTTATATAGCTACTGCATGGACGAGTACCCTAGAACTTGAGTATAAGTTGGTGGTCTGGTGAAGTTGGACTTATACACTTTGATGTATGTTAGGTGAGGTCTTATCACAAAACCAATAACCTTGTACGTTTGGTGTATGATGACTCTAGTTAATTAAGATAGACTTATACAATAGAGTTTTTATATTTTATTACATGAAGAAATCACCCCCTTGTGATCGTTTGGGATAATCTAATAATCCAGGGCTCTGAGAAATGTCACTAAGTATATATGCTTTATGGGTAGCTCCCTGGGATAAGTTGATACATACTGGAAGTTATAGATTATCGGACTAACTATCAAAGGATGGTAGACATCATTGAGAAAAGCATTGGTACTATCTTTCTATCTCAATGACAGGTATTACGTACAGGCATATTTTTGTTATTACACCTGTAGGTCGAAGACACTGCACTTGTAATACTATTTTCGGGGTTAATATTTTCATATAGTGATAAATAAAATATTTAAAATGATTAAAATACCATTATTTGTTACCAGGGGTATTTTAGTCATTATAGTAGCTAAGAATAATATGTCATTTGGTCCCCATAGTAGCTCAAATAACCTTTGTAAATTTTTTTTACTATATGAGCTTATTGGGAGAATTTATTACTGTAGAATTATTCTAGGAGTCCAATTAATTATTTATTTGGGCTAGAATAATTAATTGGGCTAATATAATTAATTAATTATCTTGAGTAATTTTTATAGTGGGCTAAAGTAATTTAATTAATTAATAAAAGAGATAATTTAATTAATTAGTTTATTAATTAATTATCTTGGGTAATTTTATATTAGACTCAAGTGGATTAATTAATTAACTAATAAAAGAGTTATTTAATTAGTCATGGACTACTTAATATAACCCTGGCCCACCAAGGTAGTAAGTGAGGTGGCAAGGGATATGGAATTCCTAGAAGCCACCGCACAAAAGGGAAAAAGGAAATAGAAAAGGAAAATAGCTTTTATTTTGAAAAAGAAAAAAGAAGCTACTTATATTAAATAGGCATCTCGTGCGCTTGCATGAGAGTTGACCGAACTCATAAACCAAAAGTAGCGTTCATCTTTTCCTGAAAGAAAAAAACCAAAAGCTACCGTTTTCTTGTCGTTTTTCCTTCATTTCCTTTTAACGTTTAGCTTTTCTGTTTTTCTTCCAATCTTCTTTACCCCAATTTTACTTTCACCAATAGAGGTCCATAGTGGTTAGAGAATACTCTAGAAGGTCAGGAGCTAATAAACATGGTAAGTGTTTGATGCGAAAGAGCCAATAGTTTACTGGCGTTCCAGCAAAAAAAGTAGACGTTCTTGTCCAACAAGCGCCGTTGAACCCGAATCCAATTTCGGTTGTTAAAGTTAATTACCCTAGAAGTAAGTATTCCTACACTTCTTCTCAAAAAAATTTTAATTTGTTATCTTCCACTGCGTATTTAATTTTCTTGCGATCTTACAATGTTTTCGCATTTTATTTTATGCAAGATTTTATTGGAAAAGACCTATTGTGTTTAAGTAAACGATCCATGTCAACAGAGGTCTTTCACAGCAAGGTATAGATCAAGGGTTACTTAACACATAAACTGTTGTGCTTTAACCGGATAATGAGAATGGAATTCTCATCATCATTAGGTTATTATATTATGAATTCCAAGTGGGGAATGGCTTACCTTTGGCCAGTGAGTAATCCTCTCACTTCATAATATAAGCGTATTCTAAATACGTAAAACTGGACCTATAGTAGTGGTTTCTAAAAGTACTATATAGTAGAAACCCAAACTATTACTGCTACAGCATCAACTTATACCCTATGGCTTGAATATGAGTTGGTGGTCTGACGAAGCTAGAAGTGTATATTTTGATATACTATAGTTGAGGTTCTATCTAGGACCAATATGCTTGTATATTGAGTATATGTGACTAGTTAGTTAAGACAGACTTGTACAAGATAGCTTATACATTATATCACCCTTGAGATTGTTTGAATGATCTAATAATCCAGTGCTTTAGGGGACATGACTTGGATGTTTGCTTTAGGGTAGCTCTCTTAGAAAGTGAAAACATTATAGAAAGTCATGGATCATTAGACTAGAAGTCAAAGGATGGTAGATGTCATTTAGAGAGGTGTTAGTACACTTTTCCTTTCTGAATGTAATCCGTTACATAGAGGGGTGTATTTGTCTTAACATCTGTAGGTCGAAGACACTGCTACTGCAGCATTATCCTTAGGGTCAATATTTTCTTATGGTGATATTAAAAAATATTTAAAATGCTGAGTACAACTATTTCTATAACAAGGATATTTTGATCATCTTAATAGCTAAGGCGATATGTTTTTTGATCCTCAGAATAGTCCATAAGTTCTAATGGATTTGGGTAGAGAAATTGATATTGAAATAAAATAGATTTTATTTTATTTAAGTAACTTGATTTATTTACTGGGTTAAAATAAAATAAAAGATCCATAAAAAGAATTAATTAATTAGTTTAGTGGATTAATTAATTGTTCGAGGCTTGAGCTCGGATTGAATAATTGAAATTAACTTGGGCTTAAACTATAATAGACTAAAAGTATTGGACTAGTTTTATTTTAGTTGTATAATTAATTATTTATTGGGCTTATTATTGGTCCTAATTTAAATAATTAATTTAGTCCAATAGCCTAGATCTAGGATCCAATAGGCCAGGCCCGGGCTTGTTTAGTTTAGGGCTAACCGGTTTAGAAGATGGTTGAGGAATACAAATGTGGTTCAATTTTTAAACTCCCAGATTATAGCTAGAGATAGAGTTTGGATTAATAAAAAAAAACTCTTTAAGGCTATCGGGGTTCTAAGATATGGTTGAACGAACTATGATTCCTTGAACACAACTAGAAAAGTTTTTTTTTTTTTTTCTGAGCTATGTTTTTATCTCTTAGAGTTCTTTCTTTGTGTATCATTTTTTTTTTCCAGAAAAAGATATAGAGATAGAGAAACACTTCTCTTGGTACTACTCATTAGCATATTGTCGAGAATATTCAAGGCCAATTTTCTTTCTCTCAACTGGCTTTCACCGAGTCTTTAGGAAGTGGTTATATTCCGAAAACTCAGAGTCCAACGTGAATTAGAAGAAGTCAATGGCTTGTGTGACAACAACCTGAGGAGCAGATTGTAGAACTAGAAGCTTCAAGCAATTTGCCAGAAGCAGATCAAACTACTCCATCGATTTTGCCGTCAAAACCAAACCAAATCAACATTAGACACAGAGGTATAAATTTTTCATAGGCTTCCGTTGTTACTTTTTGCATTTTTGTTGTTGTTCCTGTATGCTTTCATGGCCGCAATCAACCTTCACATATCATCCTTATAAAGTTTAATCAACTATTTCTTGATCTCGTAATAAACTGTTCCGACATATGATATCATTGTCAATAATTGATACATTTAAGCACGAACATGTATTTTAATAGTTTAACTCATCAAAGGGTCCTTGGATTTCTCTCTCAAAGTTGAGATGGATAAATTCTTTCATTTTTATTCGCATTTCTCTCCCTGACTTATTCTATATCCAATGGTAATCTTATTTAATTATCTGGTTAAAGACAATCTAAGGCTATATCAATATATAGAATTTACCAAGTATGAAACAATGATGAATTCTGGACAAATGATGTATAATATCATAATTTGGAAGAAAAGTACTTATGACATGTCCTGTAAAGTATTCTTATAGCAGGTCATGTCCAATGCAATATTTCCTAACATTTATTTCTGTTTTAACTCGATATCTCATATATCTATGACTAGTAAAAAGTAGCAAGATCATATTCTTCATTTTTTATGTTTTAACTTTATTTTTTAATTTGGTTCGTCACACTGTCATTCTTGTTAAAGTAGGATGCTTTTGACTATCTAAGTAAGACAAGATACAAAATAGTTTTCCACATGTTTGATATGGTCTGACTTAACTAGGCTATCAAAACGGTTTTAGGCCAAGGGCATTATATGAGATTTTATAGCTGGGATATTTGATGTCAATCTCATTAAATTTAAGTTTCATTTAATTACAAGATTAAAGTCAAAGTTTACTTATAATTAAAATAAAATGATCTTTTTTTTGAAAAAAAAATGGGGTTTATGTAATACAATTAATTTAAGTAATTTATCTTATAAAACATGGGTGTCGCTCTGTCTGATCTCCCAGATAAGGGGTTTTTATAACTAAATAAGCTTAAAAGAAAGAAACTGAAACTCTATTGTACTCCAAAAGAAGTTACTTAAAGGGTTGCTCAAACTAATCATAAAATTCCCAAAATAATATACATATCAACTAAGTCGTGATTTACAAGCTATCCAAAAATCTATATACATAACTATACACCCAGTGATGCCATACTAAGTATGCAATCCTCACAAGCACAAGTCCCCACCACACGAACCTAAAAAGAGAAACACAAAAAAAGCATGAGTAGAAAAACTCAGTGGGTTCAATGTGTGCTCATGAGTTTTATGTAAACATGTATACACAAACTACATAAGTAGTTAGTTTATTTGGAAGCTCTTGAAAAATGGCCCTGTGATGTTAAAACTTTTACCATAGTCTTAAAAAATGTAGGATCTTCACTCAATAGAAGGATGAAAGGCATGCAAAGTTTAAGAAAGACTTCGCCTTCAGTCATACAGGTTATTGTGCGACTCCTACACTCACCCGTATTCTATAGGAGTTGTAAGAGCTATTACGCATCCTACCTGAAATTTCTGAATCTTTTACTTGTTATCGTAAGCCCAAGATTCCCAATCTTGATGTTAATCACCATCGAAGTAACAAGGGGTTGAACAAACTAAGTGTCCCTACTTAGCAGATCATGAACAACCCAAATTTCATAATAAGGAAATGTTGGGAAAGAAAGGACTAGCCAGGGATAGCTAATTTCAATGTCCTATTGCTCCTTTTGGAGTAAGATGAATTCTAGAACTGATTAGGTTATCTGGATCCATCTATCTCTAATGTATGCTAGTATAAAGAGAAATAGTCCTCACTGAGCACTCATCGTCTTTATCGTCATATCTGTTCATCTCCAAGGTCAATATGAAGAAAATCTCATTTTCGAGGCTTGCATGTAGCTTTCGAACTTTTTTTCATGACTTTGAAGATACATAATTGAAAAAGGCTAAAACGCCTTTTATAGGGTGCATGAGATGTTTTGGAAGGGAGTGATGTTGTTGAGGTATGAAAATGGGTATAAAATAGTTAGAATTGTTGGAAAAGTGTAAAGAAGAGATAGTCTGCTTTTAGGTGTTATTGCAGCTTCAAGAAGATCGTTATGCCATTGAGGAGTTCATAAAAATCATTAACATAAAAAACTAGCCTCAAAATAAGTAAGATTTCAAAAGTAAAACGTACTTTCTTTAACACTTGCTAAAAAACCGAACATTGAAAATCACGTGTATAATGAGTAAGTTTTGAAAAGTAAAACTTACTTTCTTTAACACTTGCTAAATAACCGAACACTGAAAATCATGTGTATGACTATGTTTTTATAGCAATTAGGACTCACCTTATATGTGAACATAGACTTCTCAAAAGATGTAACTTCTACTGGTCTTGATCATCTACAATAAAATGATATTGTACTCAAGACCCAACAAGGTGATATATATCGCTAAGAATAAATGAATAAATTAAAAATGCTATTTCCTACACAAACGGTTTCTTAAGCTATTTATCAATCCCCAATTTGGTAACGCTAGATAAGCTGCGAATATGCACCAAGAACTAAATCATGATCTTCCTATTACTCCAAGATAGAAGTACATTCAAAGCCTCAATGGTTTTAACCTGTCCCTGAAATAAAGTATTCAAAACGACATTTATAATCTACTTAAGCTTAACCAGAGTCTTCAATGTTCTATCCATAACTTTTTATTCACAACTCCTAATTCAGTAAAACTTGTCCTAAAATACTTCTAAGACAATTGACAACAAAAATCGAGCCTTCCCAGAATAAGGCATTCCGTACAGTTTATTGCCCAAACAGACCAGCTCAACAAAAGACCAAAAACAAAATTCCTAATTTTGTTCAGATTTTGCTCAAGCTTTTTCTTTCATTTCTTCTACACAATATACACCATTAAATACATCTAACTCTTGTTTAACACATACATAAATGGAATTGAAGCTCTCTTTTAGCCCAGCTTCTCTAACCACATTAAAATAGAGCACACAAAATAGAGTATACAACCAATATTTTAACTAGGCAGCTATTGTGTCCTTTAATTTATTGCATATGTTTGCATCCCAAAACTTTGAAATAAAACTCCCGTACATTCCTAACATATTAAGACCGGATTAGGAGTATATAAATTAATTCATAACCCTATCTCCACATCAAATGATCACCAGCATTTGTGACACAATAACTACTCAATAAAAATCTATCTATCATTTAACAACATGGCTAACTTTAATTCTATTTTCTTCTTCAATTGACCATAAACAATTTATGTACTTCCTCCAACAAAATACACCAAATGAAGGCAGCAATGAACCAAAATAAACTCTACAACATATCAAAGAAATAGCTGCAAACCAAACGATAAAATCTTTCTCACAATTATATAATCAAATTTATAGCTTTCATTTTTTAATTTCACGCAACAAAAATACATATTTCATAGCCTCTTTTCCCCATCTTTTCTTCACACAAAAACACACCAAATGAACTAAAAATCATACCAAAAAATTTCTTAAACAAAACAATACACAACCTACATAAACAGTACTTAAACAAAAAATTTCTTCTCAAATCATAACTTTGTTTCTTCAATTTTCCCCAACAAAATTGGTATCAAAATGAAGCTTTAAATGCCCTGAACTCTTTTTATTCTAAAAGTAGGAGGTTTCACCTTAACAATGAATGAAGGATTGCACCTTGAATGTAGCTAAACAAGTCCTTTTTGGCAGTCTCTCTTCCTCTCCACAGAATGGAAATTCTGGTGAATGGCAGATGTAATTGCTAAATCTCAGCTACCACTTTGTGGGTTCAAGTCCCTAGGTGATGTAGTGGAATTTAGGGTGGTACACAAGGCTTTGAAAGTGGTACACAACTCTGAAAAATCTGATATGCATGTAATAATCACATATATACGCCTAAGTATAATTAAGCAAATTTAATCCTACTATATAAGCTATATATAAGTTATCTAACATCACTTAATCCCTTAAATATGTGCCCTTGATCACACTTAAATGTATTTAACTTAATTTAACTGTACTCCTCAATTAATTTCACTAAACGAACTTAATTTTTGTTAACCACAATCATAAACTTATTTTCGCGAAAAAATTCGTTTTTGGTAAAAATGATCTATATAATATACAGGAACATTTTTGTGAACCTCACATGCTTAGCCTGTTTCCTTAATATTTATCATCTCTAGGTGTGGTGTTATAATCTCCCCTCCTTTAAAGAATTTCATCCTCAAAATTCAAAGTATACCTTCAAACAATTCCAAATATAGTTGTCGCATATCTGCTTCTGATTCCCAAGTAGCATCTTGTACCGGATGATACGTCTACAATACTTTCACAAGGAGAATCTTCTTTTGACGTAACTCCATCTCTACATGTTCCATGATACGAATAGGTTTTTCCACTAAGTTCATATCAGAGTTAGTTCTATGGCTTCATCATTCAACACATATGTAGAATTAGTTATATATCGACAGAGTTGTGATACATAAAACACATTATAGATTTCTTGGAGTTCTCCTAGCAACTCTAATCAATATGCTACTTTCCTCATTCTTTCAATAATTGGAAAACGTCCAAGATATCTGGGTGCTAACTTCTTTTTTCGAGCATACTTGGCATAGATACGCCGAGGAATCATCTTTAAGAAAAACTTGTTCTCCTTCTGCAAATTCTAAATCTCTTCTTTGACAATCAGTGTACCTTTTCTATCTACTCTATGCAATCCCCAATTTCTCTATAATCTACTACATATTTTGACGTATTTTCTCAGGATCCAAAGGCCCATGTTATTCCTAATGATGACCTATTCTTTGCCAATACAATAGTGGCTGACATTTCTGTTCATATAAAGCTTCAAACGGCGCCATCCCAATAGTTGCTTGATAACTATTGATATAAGCAAATTCTGCATATGCCAAGTTATTAATCCATTTGTTTCCAAAATCCAAAGCACATGCACGAAGCATGTCTTCTAGAATGGAATTCACATACTCAATTTGACCATCAGTAGAAGGATAAAAAGCTGTACTAAATTTTGGTGTAGTTCCATACAGTTTCTGCATTTTTTGTCCAAAATTTTGACGTGAACCTTAGATCCCAATTAGAGACGATACTGGATGGTACACTATGCAATCTAACCGCTTCTTCTATGTAGATTTTACTCAACTTTTCTAGGGAATCTCATTCATTGATAGGAATGACATGTGAGATTTTGTCAATCAAGCAACCACAACCCATATTGTATCTCTCTATCCAGAAGTTATAGATAATATGTTAATAAAGTCTATGATAATCTCATCCTATTTCTAATATGAGGTTGGCAATGGTTGTAAGAGTTTGCCTGGTCGTAGATGCGTCGCTTTCACTCTTTGGCATGTAAGGTACTGAGCCACAAATAATAAAATGTCCTTTTTCATTATGATCTACTAGTAATATTATTTTAGATCATGATACATTTTTACTTCGCCTAGGTAGATATTATACTTACTCCGATATGCTTCTAACAACATATCCCTTATCAATCCACCCTACCTAGGTACACAATATTGCCTTCGAAATAGTAACATTCCCTAATTATCCACATGAAAGTCATTGTTGGGCCTTTCAGTACACTCCAATTTGATTTTTTGTAGTTCCTTATCCTTTTCTGAACTTGTTTTACTCTTTGCACTAATATGGATTGTATGGAGATATTACTTAACATTATTCGTCCTTTAACAGTAAAAGTTTCCAATTCTGAAGTTTAGATTAATTAGAGTGCGGTTATCTTCACCTTCTGATTTAATATATCTGCAATAACATTGGGTTTCCCCAGATGATATTTAATAGGGCAACGAAACTCTTCTAAAAATTCCATCAATCTTCGTTGCTAATATTCAGATCTTTATGAGTGAAGATATATTTCAAACTTTTGTAGTTTGTGAAGATTTCAAAAGTAGCTCAAGATAGGTAGTGCTTGGATTTCTTTTAATGCAAAGACGGTTAACACCCTATGCCTACAAACCTGAAAACTCGAATTTGGGCTTAGCAGTACCCACGATTAACTACGCCCTTGCTGAGCTAAAATAGATATTCCAAGTTGATAATAAATATTTAGATCCATCTTTATATACCATTCAGACTTATCATTAGAATCCCATGTGGAATCGAGTATCATATTCACCCAACTTTTAGGTCCAAGCGTTCTCACTGAGCCCACACTTACAAACTAAACTCAGGACCAACCAAGTGGCATGAGATTCTAGAAGTGACTCCCACCGCACACAACATAACAATTAGTTTTTATACCAGAGGCTGGTTACCTAGTCTCTAATACCAAATGTCACGCCCCATACCCACGAAACCCGAAAGTGCGACTATAGGCCTAGCAACACACACAGTCAATTACTTAGCTGCCATCCTCGTTGGGCCAAAATGGATATCCTAAATTGATAATGAGTACTTAGACCCATCCTTATATATCATTCATACTTCTCATATCAATCTCATGTAGAATTGGGGTATCATATTCATCCCTCCTTTAAGCCCACACTTATAGGCTAAAACCAGAACCAACCAAGAAGTATAGGATTCTAGAAGTAGCTTCTACCATACTCGATGTAGTACTTGGTTTCCATACTAGGGCTAGTTATCCGTTCTATACCAAATATCATGCTCTGTGCCCTTGGACTCAGAAGCACAACTATGAGCTTGGCAATACTCACGGTCAACTACTTGGTTGCCATTCTCGTTGAGTCAAAATAGATATCTCAAATTGATTATAGGTACTTAAGCCTATTCTTACATATTATTCACACTTCTCATCACAATCCCATATGGGATTAGGTATCACAAAGACAATTGCTGTCAACTTTAAACCAGAGTGAGGTAATTCTCCTTATAGTTCTTTAATTTTTAGGAGATGTATGCAATCACCTACCTAACTTTCATCAATACTCCATAAAGTCCTTCATTAAATGCATCCCTGAATATTTTGTAAGGCTTATCTTTTTTAGGTATAGTAAGTACTGGGACAGTACATAATTTCTATTTCAAATTCTGGAAGCTTTTCTTACATTCTTCCTTCCAAACATATCGTACCTTTTTTCGAGTTAAATGAGTTAGTGGTGAAGCAATCTTGAAAAATCCTCTAATAGAATGCCGATAATAACCAGCCAAACCCATGAAACTTAGTATCTTAGTTGGTTTTTTAGATGTTTCCAATTAGATAGTACATCCGCCTTTGCAGGATCAACAGTAAGACCTTCTTTCAACATTATATGTCCCAAGAAAGCTACAACCAAAATTTACATTTACTAAAATTTGCATACAATTTCACATCCTATAGCTTCTCAAAGACTATCCGAAGATGTTCTGCATGTTCCTATATATCATTGGAATAAACTAAAGTATCATTAATAAAAACAACGATAAACTAATCCAAGTATGGTTGAAACATTCAATACATAAGATCTATGAACGTAGTTGGAGTGTTGGTGACACTAAAAGGTATAACGACAAACTCATGATGTCTATAGCGGGTATTAAATGCCATCTTAGGTATGTCTTTCTAGTATGTTTTGACTTGATAATATCCCTGTTTCAAGTCCAGTTTACTATAACAACTCATACTTTGCAATTGATCAAACAGCTCATCTACCATGGCTAAAAGATATTTATTCTTTATTGTCACTTCATTTAACCCACAATAATCAATACACATACTCAGGGTACCATTTTTTTCTTCACAAAGAGTACTGGCACTGATAGTTCCTAATTGTGTCTATATTTTCCTAATTATTTGAAGTTATTTTGTAATACTTTTAATTTAATAACTAGTTATTTCCTTTTCTATTTGATATTTTTCTTATGAAAAGGTTTTCTTATGATTTTGTGCAGAAATTGTAGAATTTAGAGTTAAATCACGTAAATCTAGAATGGACGCAGCGCCTGGCCATAATATCTTAATCGGCCCTAGCTTGGTTCTATAAAAATAAAGTAAAAATAAAGGAAGAACCAGACAAAATAGAGTTGAATCGGCGGTGGTTCAAACTTTTGAACTGGTGGCCGGTTCAACAAAAGAAGAAAGAAGAAATTATGTGAGTGAAGCCGTGGCTAGATTCACATTAGCTGCATCCAGCTTCCAAAAAAAAAAAAAATATGAGAGGAGTCGTGGGCGGCTTCAGTGAAGCCATGGCCAGGTGGTATTAGTTATGTGAGTAAAGTCGTGCCCGACTTAGTACAAGACGCAACCATATTGCAAGAGCTCGACTCAACCAGCTGGCTTCACCAAAGAATTCGGCTGAATGGCTAGCGGATTGATTAAAGAAAAGCAATGGCTCAGGCAAGCTGGGGGCTTGAAGAAGAAATATGCGGCTTGAGGGCTCAGCTTCAATAAGGAAGAGAAAGTGAAATGGCTTGAAGTCTTCAGTGGCTTGGGCTCGGTTTTAGTTGGCTTGATCAGGCAAAGAGAAAATGGCTTGGATTCTTTAGGAGCTCGACAACTTATATAAAAGCAACAAGGGATTATCTTCAACAGTTTTAACATGGCTCGATCAGCTTGAAGGAATAAAAAAGAAACAAGTCTTTGGGCTATTGAATTAAAAGTGGTGGATTTGTACAAAATTTTAAAAGCCTATTAGGAAACTACTCCTTTTGTATTTTAGATTTTTATGAAGACTTTGTGCCTATAAATAAAGGCTAGTCATATTAGCAAAAGTGTGTGCACAATAGAGGTCAGAAAAATATTAAAGGTGTACCAAGTACATAGTAGGGCTAATTCTTTCAATTATTTTTTAGTACACTCACTTCAATGCACTCTCCTAGTGACCCCAAGTATTTTATCTAAGCAACGTCTATAGACTTGAGTTTGAACTTCTATATCTTAAGAAAATAAGTATGGAACTAAAAATAAAAATAATAGCACGAAACGAGTAAAGAAAAATACACTTATATACATAGTTCACACACATATATTACATGATATCAAATAACTTAACACAAGCTTATGTACACTAGAAGCTATTTACAATACCCTACTCCCATTTAACCCTATCACTTGGCATCACTCTCAGATTCTGAAGTTTAGGGTCCAGAATCTAAAGATACAGTATAATACTTAGGGTCATCTAATCCATAATCTATAAGATGTTCTAAATTAACCTCCCAATGTAGATCTGGAATCAGGTGTTGATGAGGAATAGTCTCTGGTTCATACTCTAGTGATGAGTTTTCCTCTACTTTTTCTAATTCTAGTAATTAACTTATGTCTTAAATACCAATTGTAACATACGTAAGTCCTGTAAGTAATTTATCTTGAAAAATATAGGTGCCACCTCATCTCCCAACCAAGGGATCATTATAACTAAATAAGCTTGAAAGAAAGAAACTGAAATTCTATTGTACTCCAAAAGAAGTTACATAAAGGGTTGCTCAAATAAAACATAAAACTCCCAAAACTATATACATATAAGCTAAGTTGGGATTTACAAGTAGTCCAAAAATCAATATACATAACTATACACCCAGTGATGCCACACTAGGTATGCGATCTTCACAAGTGCAAGTCCCTACCACACAAACCTGAAAAGAGAAATATTAAAAATGTGTGAGTTGAAATACTCTATAAGTTCTATGTATGCTTATGAGTTTTTTGTAAACATGTATACACAAACAACATAAGTAGTTGGTTTATTTAGAAACTCTCGAAAATGGTGTTCATTCAAATAATGGTGTTGTGATGTTAAAACCTTACCCTATAGTTTTAGAAAATACAAGTTCTTCTCTCAATAGAAGGACGACTTACATGTAAAGTCTAAGAAAGACTTCACCTTCAGCAGTACAGGTTAGTATATGACTCCTACACTTACCCGTATTCTACCAAAGTGGCAAGAGGTATTACGCATCCTACCTGAAATTTCCAAACCTTTTACCTGCTATTGTAAGCCCAATTTTCCCAATCTTGAAATCAATCACCATCGAGGCAGTAAAGGGCTGAACACACCGAGTGTCCCCGCTCAATAGGCCATGAACAATCTAAATTTCATAATAAACAAATGTTGGGAAAGAAATAGCTAGCCAGGGACGACTAATTTCAATGACCTGTCGCTCTGATTGGAGTAAGATGAATTTCAGAACTGATCAGGTTACTTGGATCTATCTATCTCTAATGCAAGCTAGTACAATGAGAAAGAGCCCCCGCTGAGTACTCAACGTCTTCGCAGTTACATCTGTTCATCTCCGAGCTCAATTTGAAGAAAATCTCATTTTCGAGACTTGCATGTAGCTTTCAAACCCTTTTTTATGATTTTGAAGTTATAGAATTAAAAATGGCTAAAACATCTTTTTTAAGGTGCATGGTGTGTTTTAAAGGTGGGTAATGCTGTTGAGGAGGGAAAACAGGTACAAAATAGTTAGAATTGTTCAAAAAGTGCAAAGAAAAGATAGTCTACTTGTAGGTGTTACTGTTGTTTCAAGAAGATCATTATGCCGTTGAGGAGTTCATAAAATTCATTAATGTAACAAATTAGCTTCAAAATAAGTAAAGTTTCAAAAGTAAAACATACTTGCTTTAACACTTGCTAAAGATTCGAACACTGAAAATCACGTGCATAACCGTGTTTTTATAGAAATTAGGACTCACCTTGTATTTGAACGTAGA
This sequence comes from Voacanga thouarsii, assembly GCA_026120185.1. Lineage (NCBI taxonomy): Eukaryota > Viridiplantae > Streptophyta > Magnoliopsida > Gentianales > Apocynaceae > Voacanga > Voacanga thouarsii. The sequence goes on from JANUWF010001822.1 coordinate 119,091, forward strand.
CTACTCAAAAGATGTAACTTCTACTGGTATCAATCACCTATAATAAAATGATATTGTACTCAAGACCTAACAAGGTGACATATATATCTAAGCATAAAAGAACAAATTAAAAATTCTATTTCTTACTTTACGGTTTCTTAAGCTATTTATCAATCGTCGATTTGGTAACGCTAGATAAGCTGTGAATATGCACCAAGAACTAAGTCATGAATTTTATATTACTCCCAGCTAGAAGTACATTCAAAGCCTCAATGGTTTGAACCGGTTCCTAAAACAAAGAATTCAAAACAACACAATTAATCTACTTAAGCTTAACCAGAATTCTAGCTTAAGTGTTTTGTCCATAACGTTTTACTCACAACTCCAAAATCAGTAAAATGTGTCCCAAAATACTCTAAAAAATTACTAAAAAAATCAAGGTTAAACCTTCCTAGAACACTAAGCCATTTCATATAGTTTACTGCCCAAACAGGCCAGCTCAACAAAAGCCCTAAAACAGAATTCCTAATTTTGTTCATACTTTGCCCAAGCTTTTTCTTTCACTTCTCCTACACAACATACGTCATAAACACATCCTAACTCTTCTTTAACACATATATAAGTAGAATTGAAGCTCTCTTTCAGCCCAACTCCTCTAACCACATTAAAATAGAGCACACAAAACATAATATACAACTAGCATTTTAATTAGACAACTATCGTGTCCTTTAATTTATTGCATTCATTTGCATCCCAAAACTTAGAAATCTAACTCCCCTACATTCCTATCATATTAAGACAAGATTAGGAGCATATAGATTAATTCATAACCCTGTCTTCATATCAAATGACCACCTGCATTTGTGACACAAAAATTGTTCAATAAAAATCTAACCATCATTTAATAACATAGCAAACGTTAATGCTATTTTCTTCTTCAATTGACCATAAACCATTGATGTATTTCCTCCAACCTTTTCCTCATAGAAAAATAACTAAATGAAGAGAGAATTGAATCGAAATAAACTCTACAACACAGCAAAGAAAAAGTTGCAAACTAAACAATAAAATATTTTTCACAATTATATAATCACATTTCTAACTTTTATTCTTCAATTTCACACAACAAAAATGCATACTTCACAGCCTTTTTTCCCCATCTTTTCCTACACTAAAACACACCAAATTAACTAAAAATCATACCAAAAAACTCCTTAAACAAACCAATACACTACCCATACAAACAGCACTCAAACAAAAAATTTCTTTGCAAATCATAACTTAGTTTCTTTAATTTTCCCCAACAAAATTGGCACCAAAATAAAGCTTTAAATGCTTTGAACTCTTTTTATTCTAAGAGTATGAGGTTTTACCTTAACAATGGATGAAAGATTACATGTTAATGCAGCTAAACAAGTCCTTTTCAATCATAAACTTATTTTAGCAAAAAAATTCGTTTTTGGCAAAAGTGATCTATACAATATATAAGAGCACTCTGCAACCCTCGCTTAATGCTTAACCTCTTTACTTAATATTTATCATATTTAGGAGTGGTATTATAATCTCCCCTCATTTGACGAATTTTGTCCTCAAAATTCAAAATATACATTCAAACAATTCTGGATATTGTTGTCACATCTCTGCTTCTAATACCCAAGTAGCATTTTGATCCAAATGATAAGTCCACAATACTTGCACAAAAGAGAATCTTCTTTTGACATAACTCCTTCTCTACACGTTCCTGGATACGAATAGGTTTTTTTGACAAAGTTTAGATCCAAAGTTAATTTTATGACATCATCATTCAACACGTGTAGAATCAGTTACATATCAATAGAGTTGTGATACATGAAACACATTATGGATATCTTGGAGTTCCACTGACAACTCTAATTGGTATGCTACTTTCCCGATTCTCTTAATAATTAGAGAGGGTCCAAGTTATCTGGGTTCTATCTTGGGTGTATTCGTGTGGTACTCTCTTATCCTTAACAGTAGTAATTAGTTGTTTTACTTCTTATTTTGGTTTATTGAACAATAGAATTCAAATGGAAGTGGGAGTAATTGATCACGTTCTCAAAGGTCTTCGATATTTATCAACTATACTCTATATTACACGATGGGTATACTTGCCCAAATGTGTGTGTATGTAAGTTAAATTGGTATTTTATTTTAAAACTTCATTGAGCAATGAATTTATTTTCTAAAACATAGTACTAACACAAAACACTCAAATCAAGTTTTTGGCGCCATTATCGGGGATTAGTTATCGATATTCTAAAAACACTTGCATGTTGTTTATTCAATCATTTTTGTCGTGTGTATCTTATCAATTTTGATTTTTATTAGGTAATTGATTGATTTTCTATTTTAGGACGGTTGATTTTTAGAATTGTTTTGTTAATCTTTTGTGTATTTTTCCTTATAATTCTTTTATTTCAATTCTTACTATAATTATCTCTTTAAAATTGATTTGTTTTGTTATGAAATTATTTGTAGTTGAGTTTAGTATTTTGTAGGATAATTTTCTTGTGTATGCATAGAAGAGATTGTGGTAAAAAGTTGGCTGAGTTCGATGGTTGTGTAGGGAGCAAAAATAAAGAGTTTTGAAAGCTTTGAAAATATTAGATATTTCAAGTGAATTTGATAAGAAAATGGAAGTCAATCAAGGTGATAATGGTAATAGGAATGTGAATAGTAATGGAAGAAGAACAATTGGTAATTATACTAGACTTACTTTTTCGGGTATAAATTCAAGTGTACTTAGACCCTGATTGGATGCAAATAACTTTGAGAATAAGCCTAATTTTATCCAAATGAATCAACAGATAGTTCATTTGATAAATTACTAGATAAGGACCTTAATACTCATCATTTAGCAGTTTTCTTAGAGATTTGTGGCATACTTAAACTTAATAGTGTGTCTAAGGATGCCATATGGTTGAGGTTGTTGCTTTTTCTTTGAGAGATCGAGCTAAATCTTGGTTGAAATTCTCACATTTCGGTTCTATTACCACTTGGAATCAAATAGTTGAAAATATTCTTATTAAATATTTTTCCCTGCTAGAGTGGCTAAGCTAAGGAATGATATTTTTTCATTTTCCTAGTTAGATGGTGAAATAATTCATGATGTTTGGGAAAGATTTAAGGAGCTTATTAGAAAATATCCACAGCATAGTTTTGATCTTGGTTTACAAATTTTAACTTTTTATTATGGGTTGAGTTTCTTTGCTAAGTAAATGGTTGATGCTTCATCAAAATGAACTACTTCTTCAAAAACCCCAGAAGAACTTTTTGAATTAATAGAACATATGTTATTGAACAACCATTATTGGGAATTGCAAAGATTAAAAACTGAAAGACAAGGAATGTACAATGTAGATACAATAACATCTTTAGAAGCTAAGTTGGAAGCACTTACAAAGAAAGTGAATAAGATAAACATTAATTCTATCAAATAGGTTATGATGTGTAACTTTTATGGGGGAAGGACACTTTAATTAAAAAATGTCAAGGAATAGGAGTAGGGAGTGAGCATTAAGTTAAGCATGTAGATTACATGGGAAATGAAAAATAAGATAACACTTCCTTTGGTAACACTTACAATCCTAATTGGAGAAATTATCCAAATTTTTCTTGAAACAATCAAAACTAAGGAAGACCTCAAGGAGTTTAAGCTAATTATGCTCCAAGACCCCAAGCCCCTCTACCATTTCGTGCACTAAAGCCTCCACCACTCCCACAAGAACGATTAAAGCTATCACTAGAAGACTTAGTTGCTAAGTTGGTGACTTCTACTGATACTCGCTTCCAAGGTGTTGAGGCATCCATGACAAACCAAAAAGCATCAATCCATAACCTCGAAATCCAAATTCGGTAATTTACAAATATGCTTGCTTAGAGGCCTATGGGAACTATGCCTAGAAACACTAAAGGCAATCCACATGGTGAACGTGGAAAGCCTTAATCTCATTCTTTACTATGATTTGCACATAAATAAATGTTTAGTTTTATATATTTTAAGTTTTATTCTTTCTTTATTAAGTTTTATGATTGATAAGTCTTGATTGGACATTTTTGTCGTGTTTAGTTTATTAGGTTTTGAGTCATTTCTTTGTTATGTCAGCATGGAGTCTTGTGATTATGTGTGTGCATGTGTGTGTGAATTAAAATTATTTGATTTCATTGCTTTAGTTATTTGTTGTTTTAATTTTAATATTTAATTTAAAAATGTGTGTATTTTTGCATTTTCTAAAAGTGCACGATGAAGTGGAGCTCATATTCCATGGTGTCATGACCTTAAATATCGCAGAAAAAATTGAAAGTTCTGGGAACACATGACACAATGCAAACCATGCACGATATCGCCGTGCATTCTACTTGGACAAAAACGTTATCGTTTTACTAAAAATTTCGCAATGCATAATGTTGTGCATGGCACGTAAAGGTCATGTCGCATGGCACCATACATCTGTTCATAATATTAATGACATCATTTTGATTTTAGGTTTCAAACTTCTATGCTTCTATGGTGATATACAGGTCAGCTTCAATGGCGTCGTGTAATGTCAGATTTTAGAAAAATAAAGCAAATTTCTCTTTCCTTTTTTCCTCATTTTCTCATAAAACCTCCCGATGATACCTATTTCCATCAATAGCTAGTTGTTGTGCATTCATCTGGCCAACTCATTGCTCAAATCTCTCTGTACATTCAAATCTCCCGCAAAAACCATTCATTTTCACCGATTCAAATTTGTCGCACTACTCACAGTCACAATTCCCCTTTCTTCAAACTGCCATCTAAACTAAATTTAACCTCTGATTTCTTAAGTAAACAACTAATCCGTGCAAGCTTTCAAAGCTATTCTTGAAGATCTCGGTAATTAATTTCGCTTCCAAATTGCTTGTTGTGCTACATAACAGACCATTTTTAGTGAACAATAAGGTTTGAATATTGAGCTAATTTTGGGTTAATTCTAACCTCTGTCATCAGTAGGAACTTGATATCAACTATTTATGTAATTTGGAAAGCTTAGAATTCTTTTATGGAGCTTCCGTTTGAGCTAAACATTTTATTTCAATTGAGTTATTTCTGTGTTGAGTTCTATATGTGATTGTGGATTATTTGGTTGCATTGACTGGTTGAATTAGTTAGTTTATTGGTGAAGTGTATTGATTTATCAGTTTTGTGGTTGAGATAGTTTTTGGCAGATAGTTGCTTTTTGGTATTTGGCTGATAGTTTTTTGTTGTGGTTTATAATTTCTTTATTAAGATTGTTTACTTTAATTTGTGTTAAATGAATTGTGCAGTAGAGGTGTGGTGAAGAATTTAGGTAGATTAGGTTGAGGTGATAATCTTTGAGAATTGTAGGATTTGTGTCTGGTTTGTGAAGAAAGGGATTAGTGTGGAGAAGGGTTAAAAAGCTGAGGTAATTTATTGAGTACGGTGGTTTTGTGTTGTTGGGTTGATTGAATTGTTAAGAATTGGTGTTGTGATCAGAAAAGAAGTTGATTAGTGTATTTGACTAAAGATTTAGAATTGGTGTTGTGTACTTGTCAAAATGAGTGTTATTCTTTAATTTGGTGGATTGGGTTGAAAGGAGTTGTGTTGTGACTGGTGAGAGGATTGTTGAATTATATTGCTAAGATTGGTATTTTATTCCCTTCCTTTTCCTTTCCTTTTCCTATCCTACCTACAGCTCCAAAACACATAGCTACAAAACTCCTCCCAAAAAGAAAAAGAAATGAAAGTACATCTTTATCCCAACCCTAACCTTCTAATTTTGCTAGATTAGTTACTAAAGAGAACAAGAAATGGTTTAAGAAGAGGGATGGGAGGAAGATCATTGTTGAGAGGACCATTGATCCTATCCTAGACCATGAATTGGAAATTGGTCAGTTGTTTAGGCAGATCGGATTGGGACCTATCTTGGGGATGCTGGGAGTTTACTAGCCCACTCTGGTCAAGGAGTTATACGCGAATATGGAAGCCAAAAAGTAGAACAACTTGAAGAACATTGATATCACATTCAGAGGAGTTCATATCAGTCTAACAAGGGAGCTTCTAGCTAATATTTTGGGATTGAGAGATAAAGGATCATGGGTTGAGATAGACATCTACCAAAAAAAAAAAAAAAAAAATGGTGTCAAACACAAAGTGGAAATTTAATTCTGCTAGGACTGAGTTACATCCAATATTCCAACTGGCTAAGTAGAGTTTTTACACATTGCTAACTTACCTATTCAATATAAATTGGTGGTATATTTGTTGGACTTCAATATTGCCCCAAGGATTAGTGGTTTCCATGAGGATAGGATAATAGATATCTATGTATTGTATACCCTTATTCACTCACAAACTATTCCCTAGCCTCCCTCATCATTTCTTACATGCGAGATGTATTATTTTCTTCCCACCCTATTAAGGCTTTTACCTTTCCTCTTGTTATCACCAAGATTCTGCAGCACTTTCATGTGCCAACAGAGGGTGAGATGACTACTATTACTGTCACTAGTAATATAATGACAGATAGGACATTAGTCAGTTGTGGTTACAGCAATAATTAGGGTGTTTAGAGATGGCTAACTCTTAGTGAGTTCAGAAAGTAGACATGCCGAGATAACAACTTCCACGTTAGCAATAATCCTCATAGATAGAGTCTTTCAGAGCTCAGACGTCCAATATAGAACGACCTGCGTTTACTGTTGATTTCCAGGCTAAGGTGTGCACATATTTTGCCACACTAAACAATAGCATCTACACACTTCAAGACATAGTGGCACAATAGAGTAAGATAATTACCAGTAGCAGCAAATAATGGGTCAGATGATAGGATTACTAGAGAAGCAAGGTTAAACAGTTGACGGATTTGAGAAGCAGCTCAAGATGGTCTATCCTAAGCTCTGGAATGTGGGAGCACGGCTAGACACTATTTGTACTCAGTAGTCCACTTTAGATACTTTCCTATACACTATGTGAGATAGAGTAAAGAGATATGGTCGTCTGGGATCTAAAAAGCCTGAGCAGAGCAGTTACAGAGACCGTAGACCATATTAGGGATAGGATTTGCTTCGTTTTGTTTTGTTTCATAGATATTTTATTTAGTATTTTGTTTTATTTCTTTTAGATGACTGTATATATTATCTTTCAGATGATTGTAGATATTATCTTTCTTGGATACTGAAAACCTTGATTCTCTTCTCTTCAATATAAAATTTGAGATTTTCTTCACTTGGAAAGTATTACTTTTATTCTTTCCTCCTTATTATTATTTTCAGTCCTCGTTATATTTTGTTAGCCAATGAGGACATTGTCCATTTTAAGCGTGGGGGAGAGAGCTTATAGTGTATTTTTTGCAAGATTATTTGTGGGTTTTATTAATGGGATTGGAATTGGTTTTTAAAATTTTGAGCTAAATTTTTTCGATGTTTGTCTTATCTTGAACGCCTATTAGAATTACTATTCATTTTCTCTTGACATGAAAACTTGGAATAAGTTTATTTTGACTGAATATTCTTAGGTAATTGTGTATATTTGATGCAATATGAATTAAATCTTGAGAATTTAGCTTAACCTTGTCTATATTTTGGTGAACATGGTGACATTTTATTTCTTAGGATTGGATTAGAAACTTAGGATGAAATTTAAGTAAGGAATTTTAATTTATTTATATTCTATGATCTTCTAGTTAGTCCTTATTCCTGGTTTAAGTAAACGTAGATTGGGGCAAAATCATGAGAGAAATGAGTAAAGTAATGTAATTGTTGAAAATCATTCATTATATATTCATTAGGCAATTATATTATCTTTCCATAAAAAGAAAATGAGATTAGAAATAATGCAAAAGTTGAAAATGTGATACCCCTACTAAAGATAACAGCGGAAGCATATTAATACCAGGTATCGCCCCGTCTAGTTTTTCAAACAGGGGGTCTTTAAAACAAAAACAACAGAGTATACAATGTCCAGATTCATGCAATAAACCATACTGATGGTCATATACACACACATAATAGAAACTTTCATACGTGAAAATTTTCGCTTCACATCAGTAATAAGGCACATTATCAAAAGGGAAACGTTTGGACCTAAACTACTATCACTGTGGTATCGTCCTTCTATTCGTAGGTTTGTTCAATTCTAGATCCTACAAAAGGGTAAAATAAAAGACACATGTGAGTGAAAAATCACCCAGTAAGTCCCATGTGTGCTAGTGTTTCATGACAGAACAGAGTACATAAAACTTGTGGAGAAAGTATTTCATTTTCCATACATTTTCAAATCGGAAACAATTCCAAAACTCTTTAAAGAAGAGTTTATTCAGAACTCAATCATTTTTGAAAAATAGTGTTTCAGTTTCAAAATATTGCCCTGATTTTCAAATCACAAGCACTTCTCCAACAAAAGATAGGCTCGCATGGAAAGCTCACAAGAATTTGCCTTCGATATCAGAATCTTATTGTACTAAGAACACAAGCCTATAGTACTCAATTGTGCATTATCAGAAGGGTAAGTGCAACAAGCACAATACCGAGTAATTCAGAATGTTTTCTTACCACCGTAAGTCCAGGGATCCCAATACCAACCTTACTCACCATAAGTCGAAGATCCTAATACCAACCTTACTCACCGTTATCAATGCCAACCTTACTCATCATTATCAATGCCAACCTTACTCATCGTTATCAAAGCCAACCCTACTTACTGTTATCAATGCAACCTTACTCACCGTTATCAATTCCAACCTTACTCACCATTATCAATACCAACCTTACTCACCGTACAACTCATCTCAATATCCTGTCACCCCATTTGGAGTAAGACAATCTCTACTAGGCCAAGTTACTAGGGCAGTCTAACTCTAGCGTAGGCTAGTATAAATATCAGAGTTCTTGCTGAGTACTTAACGTCACCACTACCAACCCCTTCTGATTGATTAGGCTAGAAGGTTATCTGATCCTGTAAGATTTTTAATCAAAACATTTTTGGGGCAAAATAATACTTTCCAGAATTTGATCCACTAACTCACAAGTCAGATCATTATTCATATAGGCTCCGCAGGGCCAATCAAATCATTCCATAGGTGCATCAGGCTAATAAAATAATTTCAAGGATCAAAAGTCATTTTTCAAAAGTCAATCTCATCAAGAGAGATCATTTTCCAAAACCATGTCAAAACAAATTAAAGAGTTCTTTTCGTATAGCAAAATAAGTTTCCAGGAGTATTCGGGTCATTTTTCCCGTACTCGTTCACAAAAGTTATTTTCAAGGGTATTCGAGTCATTTTAATTACCCATACTCGATTTTCAAAAGACTTTCCGATGGTATTCAGTTCATTTTACCCTTACCCGGTTTGAAAAGTATCCACAGAAGTTTCAATAAGGGTATTTTAGCCATTTATCGAACACCTGATTCCAAAAATTTTCATAAAACATTCCAATAAGAACATTTGGATCATTTTCCAAATATCCGATTCCAAAAGGAACTCATTTCAAGAAATTCAGAATTCTAATCCCAAAAGAGGATTAAATTCAAAGTTTCCAAATACATTTCCATAAAATGTTTCAATAAGGGCATTCTAGTCAATTTATGAATATCTAATTCCAAAAATTACCATTTTTAAAAAATCCCAAGTATTTAATCTAAAAGGACTATATTCACAAAATTCATACTTTAATCATCCATTAAGATTTTCAAGCCAATTATGAAATTTATTCAAGCCCAAAATGGCATAAAAGTAATTGTTGCTCAGATGAACCTTAAATATATTCAGGGATTTTCAAAACGGTATAAAACATAGCATTTCATGGAAAAGTGAAGTACACTAGCTTTCAAAAGGACTCACCTCGTGTCCTAACTAATCTTTTTTGTTTAGAGCCATTCGACGACTGTTTCTACCGTTTTCAACATTATGTTGGCCGTTTACCGATCAATCTATACCAAACATCATTTTCGGGTCAAATCGTGTTTGGCCGACAATTAGCCGACGTGCCCGACGGGTAACCGACGTTTAGCTGATAGTTAGCCGACGAGACCAATGGTTAGTCGACGGTTAAGGAAAACATTCAATTTTCATTCACGTCGTTTTTTTTTGTGTCGTTTTTTAGATTCTTTCATTTTTCTTTTTCCACATCATTTCTCTCTTCATATACAAGGGATTCACTTCATAATTCACATTCATTTCATCCAAAATCACACAATTATTCATCCTTAAACTCATCCATTTTTGGACTAAATTTCTGGAATTTCACTGTTTGACACATGATTTCGTTTCACACATAACTTTCAATCCACAACTCCGATTTGGCTTTATGATATACCAAAATGACCGTAAGACTCTTAACTTTAATTCTATATAAGTCCTTTTTAGAGTTCTAGTTCTTGTGACACACTACTAGGCAAAAATAGCCCAAATAATTTTGCTTCAATTTCACTATTCATACTTTCCTTTGTTTTTCTCTAGCCTTTAACACCTTGGAACCTATTGGGTAGCTCTCATGCATATCGTATATAGCACAGTGGAAAATAAAATGAGATACCATCACATAATCCGCATATGTGTGGAAAACAAGATATAAAGATAACAAAGGTAACAATTTTTTACCTTTCTTTGATCGTCCGAAGGACAAAAATTTCTTCTTCAAGTCGAGGCGCGATCCAGCAATCCTCTTGATCAAACTCCACGAGAGTTGAACATCCAACCACTATAATCACAGTGTGTGATTATCTCTAACAGTAATCCACACAGAAGATACACTCAAGCACGAAGTTTTCTGTGCTAGCAGAAAATCTAAGTGGTGGCTAGGGTTACTTGTTTTTCAGAAAAACAATGTGATAGAGAGAGAAGAGAAGAAATCATTTATTTCCTAGGGTTTCCATGAATCCAACCTTTTCTAGGGTTTCGAGTATGTCATACATATAAATCAAAAAACCCTACTAAATTTGAGAATTCTAATCCTATTAGAATTCCCTAATTGTAATTGGAAACATCAAGTTCTCACAATTACAATTTGGACCATAATTATAACTAATTATAATTTGGTTACAACAACTTCTCTTTCTCGCAATTAACCCCACTATGTTATCAAATAACATCTTGAGTATATAATCCTCTATTGTGTCTAACCTATTAGGTTTCCCAATCAATTGGTAGCGAACATGAATTAATCCAAACGTCTTTGAGATTAATAATCCATTATTAATTAAAATTAATCTTATTAATTCTCATCAGGATTGGTTTATTAATTCATCAATTAATAAAACCATATTCCCAGATCATGAGCGGTATCTAGCAACACATCATGACCACCCAAGAGTCTAGAAAGTCAAGTGGCCTGACATGAACCCTTCAATAACAAACTACAGTGCAATTAACTCCTTTCACCATACAATATCTCATTCGGTTTGGAGTACGGAATTAGTGTCAACTCTCTCCAGAATTAATTCTGGCCTGAATACAATAGTACTTGTACCAGGAACCCACTACTCTAGATGTGTATTAATTGAAACTATTTTCAATACATAATCGCCTTGGCCAAAGACTTCTCAAGTAGTAATTTCTACAAATGGCCGTGAGATATTCGCCCCTACTATTTGGAGTGGTGAATCATTTATTGACCCTCTCAACTACTTTCGTTTACCTCACAATATACCTAATATCCATCCCATAGGTGGCCCTCGATCGAGCTCCAGAGATTGGAATCAAAGTAGAATGCTTAGCAAACAAAGTACCTTGGAGATCTCAAGTCTATGGATATTTGCACGTTTCCTATATTAAGATTATATCACTGGCACTAAATAGTTATCCGTGTGATTATCTCATAGCTAGGTCATCCAATGAACTTGTTCCACTAACAAACATCTATGTGTTAACTTTGAGTATCTCAATACTCACGGATATGAAAACCACCGCCTAATCAAATTAGGAAGTCTAACAAATGCTAGTCTTCACGCATTAATGATGTCCTGTCTCATTAATACTATGACTATGGACTATTTAAGTACTAACACTATACAGTATAGTAGGAATATCATATCATGATCTCTATCATGATTTCCTTAACACAATGTTGTACTAGTGACTTTATCGAACAGTTATATTACTTAAAAGTAAACAAAAGAAACTATAAGATAAATAATGCCTTTTATTAAAATAAAATGTGTCATATACAATGTACAAGTGATTGCCTCTAGGGCACAACACTAACAGAACCATTAATTCAATCAATTTTCCTTCAAATCATCTTTAATTCTGTGATTTTCAAATTCCAATAGCTCGTAAGAGTCATGCTTATTCAACATAAATTCACTTCTTCTAATCAAAAGCTAGTATAATTTATATTTCCAACTAAGTAACTTCGATTTTCATTCTACTTTGGTCATCATCTCATCAACCAAAAGCAATCTTTCAAACTACCATGCATTTTCAATTCGTCCACACATAAAATATTGTCCACAAGCCTCTTAGGCAACCGGCACGCATAAGCATACACAAGGTTCATGCACAAAGTTCACAAACCCTAGCTTTTGATCTAAAATCAAGATATGAAAATCATGTTTTCATGTTAAAACTCATACCAAAATAATCACCGTAATGATATCTACGACTTTAATTCTTGAAGCATAGATTTTTACCTTGTATGTGGGATCTCTTGGCTTGATTTTGCTCTAAGAACACCAAGAACACACACACACTTCTTTCTTTCTCTCTCTTTTTTCTTTTTCTCCCTATTTTTCTCTAGCTTTTCTTTCCTTTTCTTTCTCTATTGCTTATAGACGAATTTCTTACTAAAATTCAGCTCCTCAATTGCCATTCTTGGTTAAATACTGGCCATTCATTTCTTATTTTCATTAATTGTATGGTGGATATGCTTAGGTGTGTTCTAATGAAATTTTTACACACCAACCACTCTTTTTCCTCCACAAAAATTCTCTCTATTTCTTCTTGCATGGCTGCCGAAATTCTTGGCCAATTTTTAGCTAGCCATTCATCTTCTCATGGTCCAAACAATAGCAAATCACATTGCTTAAGACCTTAATCAAATGGGCCTACAAGTGATGTATTCCAATTACAAAATTACACATCATTCTTCATTTATTTTGTAATTCTTTAATTCCATGCACCTTGCATGAATTCTTCATGTAACCTTTCATAAATTGACACATGTCCATGAGCTACCAATCACAAAATGCCACACATATCATTTTTAACCGCGATTTCCTTTTTTCTTTAGAAATGACCAAAATCGGGTCCAAAACGGAAAAATATTTTATTCCACTATTCAACTCCAAAAATTCTACTGAATCCATTAGCAATACTTGAATTCTTTAATTCCTCCTCTATTTGGTCAAATTTGCGGTCAAAGTCGCGAATGCGGTCAAAATAACAAAAATGCCCCCGGTAACCCGAATAGCATAATTCACACTAAAATGTGCGTTTTATCGTGCTGATCAATTTCTCTTTTCAATGTACCCTCGAATTCTTATTTTATTAATAATAGTAACCTTTTGAAGATTTAGGGTACAGGTAGAACAAATCCAGTAATTACATCTAGGTCCGACAAAATATTATTATACCAAAATATTTGTCTCATTACACCGATCATCTTTTGTTCTGACCATTAATACAATTTCTCATCCTATTATAAACAGCGGCTAATCAAAGATAAAAAGGTGGGGCATTACAGAAAATCTTTCATTTTATGTCAATTAGGTGATTACACTACCTTACAAAAGTGAGCATGTAGACTAATCTTCTGTTTACTACTTGGACTGCAGTAGCTTTTGGAAGCCAAATAATGTAAGTAACTCATTATCCCCTACTAATATGAATTGCTTGAGTCATATTCTTAACTTAAGAAATGGGATGACACTTGTTGAATAGATACAAACTTGTTTAATCTAACTTTAAGGACTCTAAATTTATCTATTCAAATACATATATTTATGCGAGTTTAGCCAAGTTGAATAATCTTGAACTAAATTCTCTTCTCAATAGAAAATCGATCACTTTTCCAATAAGCAGTTATTGTTCCCAAAATCTACTCTTGATTCTTATGTTTTTTACTTAAAACGTTTTTAATTTTAATACTTTGCTTGAGGACAAGCAAAAGCTTAAGAATGGAGGAGTGATGAATGTCCATTGTATACATATTCTATACATCATTTGTGTTTAAATTATGGAGAAATACATTCTAGATTACTACTTAATCCCCTATTTTCTCTTTATTCTATGTAGGATGAAACAGTTGAGATTAGATAAGGATTTAAGGAGAAAAAGACTAAAAAAAGAGCTAAATTGAAGAGATACAGTGTCGTGCCCCTCGTTCTACACACCATCGTGCAGCTACTGAACTTCAGAAGTTAACATTTTGGGAGTCGACGGCGTTATGCCCATCACTTTTCACATCACCTGCATCATCAAGATACAGAAAATGTAGAACATCTATAGCTTCACCACACCGTGCTAGTCATTGTCCACATTGTCGTCCATTATTTCAATACATAACAATAGTTAATCCCATGACGTCATTTTGAGTCAAGATTAGAGGATTAGAATATGCATGGTGCCATGCGGGCCACCTTCCACAGTGTCATGCAACATCATAGCAGATTACCCCTTATTCTACAGATTTTTAGGGATTTGCAAAGGAACCTATAAAATTACTTTTCTAGGTCATTAGAGGGAAAGCCACCCACGAAAAATTCTAGAGAAACCCTTTACAACAAAAGGAAGAGAAGAGAAGATCAAGGAAGATTTGAGGAAAAATGAGCAACCCCAAAAGAAGAGTGAAAAATAGAAGAGAAACCTTGTCCATGAGTTTTCCCTTTTCATCCTTTATGATTTGATTTTTTTGTTGTTGGTTTATTGATTTGAATTGTAATTAAAATGTTGTACTCTAATTTATTCTTATATTAGACGTTTATAATTTGACTAATTGATGTCTATTTCAAATAATTTATTACTTGAGTTTGATTAATTGACTTAATTGATTGGATAATTCTCTTATGTTGAGCTTGAGACAGGATTCATGAAATGGGTTCCTTTTTATATTAATTTAATATATTTGTTTTTCCTTAATAAACTTGAAAAAAGGATTTGGAGAATTTAGAACTTGGTGATAGATGAGGTTTTTGGAGTCACCTACAGTTAAGGATTCTAGGACTTTTTGGCATGTAATTAGTTTGGCTTAATTTTATGCATCTTTGGGTTTGATTTGTATGATAGAGATATCTATGGGTTAGATCCTAGGGTTGAAGATTCATTGCTTGAAAAAGAGTGGATTTTACTTTATTTTAGAAATTCTGCCAATGCTTAGATTTGATACAAATTGATTGAGTGTTGTTCATTATTTGAGTATTCTAGGGGGAACTCTTGTTTAATTACATGGCCAACTCCTTTCCTTACTTGAAACTTTCCTTATAATCTTTTAGTGAGAATTGGATTAATGTATTTGTATGGTATTTTCTTTTCCTTAATAGTAGTAATTAGCCATTTTACTTCTTTTTTTGGTTAATTGAACAATAGAATTCAAGTGAAAGTAGGAGTAATTGATCATGTTCTCAAGGGTCTTTAAAACTTACCAACTATGCTCTATACTACATGATGGGTATACTTATCCTAATATATGTGTATGTAAGTTAAATTAGTATTTTATTTTAAAACTTGGTTGAGCATTAAATCTTTTCTAAAACATAGCACTAGCACAAACCACGCACATCAACTCTATATTCCTAATCTTTGTGGGTCTTCTAATAAATCTATCTATAACATTGATACCAAAAGATTAAAATCTGATAATTTAAATCAAACTTACTTCTGACATTGTCATTTAGGCCATATAAATGAGAAACGCATAAAGCTTCATAACGATGGATTTCTCAATTCGTTTGATTTAGAATCATACGAAACGTGTGACTCTTGTTTATTAAGCAAAATGACTAAGGAACTTTGTAAGGGATAATATGAAAGGGCCATTGATTTATTGGGCCTAATACATACTAATGTATATAGATTAATATATACACATTCTAGAGGAGGGTTTCAGTACTTCATTATATTTACGGATGATTTTAGTAGATATGGCTACCTATATCTGATGAAACATAAATTCGAATCTTTCCAAAAATTCAAAGAATTTCAAAATAAAGTACAAAATTAGCTTGGCAAAAATATCAAAACACTTCAATAAGATCGAGGTGGTGAATACTTGAGCTAAGAGTTTGGTGAGCATCTTAAGAATTGTGGAATTATCTTCCAATTAACTCCACCAGGGACACCTCAATGGAATGGTGTATCTAAATAGAGGAATCAAATTTTATTAGATATAGTTCGATCCATGATGAGTCAAATAGATCTTTCAATCACCTTTTAGGGTTATGCCCTAGAGACTATTGCGTCCATACTAAATCAAGTTCCATCTAAAATAGTTCAAAAGATGCCATATGAGATAAGGATTAGGAGATGACCTAGTTTGCCATTTCTCAATATTTGGGATTGTAAAGCTTATGTGGAACACTTATTATCTGATAAACTTACATCCAAATCAGATAAACGCATTTTTCTGGGGTATCCTAAGAAAACTAAAGGATATCAATTCTATCTCCCAACAGAAAATAGAATAATCGTTGCTCGAAATAGATTCTTTCTTGAAAAGGAATTTATTTCCAAAAAAAAAAAAATTAGTGGGAGTAAAATACAACTTGACGAGATTTGAGAGCCACAATTAGCATTTGAACCAAATAATGAATCTCGATTAGATAGCTCACAAGTCCGATGTAAGCCCATTTCTATAGAACAATGTCCAAGAATATTTGATAGGGTTGTCAACCACCTAAGAGATATAGATTTCTAATAACTGACGATCACAGTATGGAATTCATAGATAATAATGAGCCTACTTCCTATCAAGAATTCATTAAGAGTTTTGATTCTAAGAAATGGCTAGAGGCCATGAACTCTGATATGCAAACCATGTATAATAACTAAGTCAAAACTTTAGTTATTTTGCCTGAAGGTTAAAAAACTATTGGGTGCAAATAGATTTTCAAAAAGAAATAAGATATGGAGAGAAATGTGTATAGTTACAAAATAAGGCTAGTAGCAAAAGATTATAGACAAACTCATGGTATAGACTATATAATCCTTTTAACCAATTGCAATACTTAAATCTATTAGAATTCTTCTTGTCATAGTAGCATATTATAACTATGAGATTGCAAATGGATGTCAAAACAGTGTTTTTAATGGAAACTTACCTCAGGATTGATGCGTATTTTTTAGTGTAGAAAATATTACCAACAAATTGCACAAGCAATCAAGCTTTAATTAAAATATGAACCACTAAAACTATACATACAGGCAAGTATACTTATCGTATAGTATAGGGAATAGCAAGTATCGAATCCACAAGAACTTAGGCTCACACCTTACTTTATTCAAATCATTATTGCTTAGCCAATAAAATAAGAAAAGAATAAAAAAATAAATAAAGATAAAAATAGAAATAACTCAAAGATGCAATTTCATGTAACTAGACAATTATCTTGAAAACACATCAATTAGCATTCATCACAATCAATTGTCGTTTGGCATCATGAAAGAATACAAAGTAAAATTCAATCATTTTCCAAGTCATGAATCTGCTTAGATAAATTCTACTTCCTTTGTCAATCCATGGAATTACTATATTTTGATTAATATTAACATATTTTCCAATCAAGCTAATATAACCAAAACATACATTAAGCTAAATTCCTTATAACCATGATATTAGTTAATAACCCTTTGCTCAATATAAAATCAACTAATCTTCAATTACTTTAGTCCTATAATCTTAACTTCGTCGCTCAAGTCCATTAAGATTAGACAAACACGAAATCAATGTAATTAAACTCCTAATATCGTTGTCCCCACGTCAATTAGAAGAACTCACTTCAATAACCAATGATAACAAGTAATCAAATACCAAAGATAACAATAGATTGATCAAAGATTCCAATTAACTCAAAATTATAATCTTCAAAATAATATCCAATTACAATCAAAACATTAAGCACATCATTGTTCTAGAAAATTAAACAGAAGATAAAAGATAAAACTTATAGACAAGCCCTTTTTCTTCTCTTGAAAACCTCATTTGAACAATGCTCATTTGAGTGGTGATTGGATAGCTAGCTTTGATCCTTCAAATCACATATTTCTCTTGTGTTTTTCTTATATTTATAAGCCTCCATGATATCAAAATTCATTGTTTGATAAGTCTAGTCCAAATAGAATTCAGAAAATACCAAAATCCTTTGGAAGATATCAAATTCGCGCACAATTGCCTTTGGGCAGAGTGGACCTGGCGCCGGGTCCAGTCAGCCCTCCTGGCGCTTGGTCTACTCTGTTTTTCTCCTCTATTTTGCTCCATTTTTGCTGTTTAACTAGAATCGACCCGGCGCTTGGTCCCTTGGCTGGGCCTGGCGCCAAGTCTATTCTCAAAATTTTACATTTTTGCTCGAAATCAACTCAAATCTGCATAAATTTGTCAAAAATATTTTTTACAAGAAAAATGTCAAATAGGAAGGAATATGCCTAGTTATTCCAACAAATGTATCTCAAAATAACATCAAATAACTAGAAAAATAATGATAATTTTAGCCCATATTACATACCCCTATACTTGAACATTTGCTCATCTTCAAATAAACAAGAACTAGACACTAAGGATTTAGAATAAGATAAAATAATTTAGCAAATTTTCCCCTAGAAAATTCATCCATAACGAAGACACAACCTTCTTCCACCCTTAAATATAGACTCGTCATTCACTTAACCCTTTCAAAATCTGGTAAACTCATGTATTAAATCAAACAATTCCAAAGCCATCAAAGTTTAGTTAAACAAGCATATATCTAGTACAAGAAAATTATCATACTCCTCAAGCAAAAACATAGATAACATAAATCATACAAGTCAAGCTATTTAACTAATTCTAGCATTATAAATTCTAATATACTCAACTCAAGTTAATGGAATAAGAAAAACACTCTGTTCTTCCTTTTTTTTTTTCTATGACTTTGGAAATTGATAGCCTTAAGTGCATGAATTTCTCTTCAGACACCGTATTGGCCCCTTTATAGTCATCATCATTTTTTCAGTGATTTTCTTTTTCTTTCTTCTTTCTTTCCTTACTTTCTTACCTTCAGGATAGCCTCAAGAGAGTGTGATGCTTCTTTATTTCTTCTCTTCCACTCATCATATTGGCCCTATTTTCAGTAAAAGGTCTCTTTCTTTTCTTTTCAGAGATAAAAGCATTTTTTTTTCAATTCAATTTTTTTTTCATCTCACATTTTATCCTTTTCACTCAAAAAAAAATTTTATTTCCTCACCTTCCTTATTCATAACTCAAAGTCAAGCAAACTTTAAATCTATAATACAAGAATTAATCAACAACTCTTCTCATATTTCATCATATCATCCACATTCAAACTCAAACTCAAAGAATAAAACAAAACTCAAATACCAAATATAACCAAGTTAACATAAATTCTCAAGACTTCGCAAAAAATCTAACTTAATACACAAATATACCTTTTAAATAAAACTTTAACCATAATGAATGATAAATCTATATCCAAAGGTAAAAAGAAAATCAAAACTCCATTATAGATAAATAAGCTCAATTTAGCTCCAAAATCTCCACACTTTCAAATTTTCAAAATTTTCAATTTTTCAACAAAATTGTTTGATACCAAGATCATACCAAGAAAACACCAAAATCATTGATAAAAACTTGGATAAAGAATATTACTAAATCACTCCCCCATACTTAACCTGAACAATGTCCTCATTGGCAAAAAATTAACACATTAAAACATCTCCAAAAGGACCAAAAAATGATAACGGAGGGATAGTGTTAAGCAATACTCCTCAAGTAGAATAGTGGTCCAATAAATATTAAATATGGAATAGAGAGAAGAGCTTGTCCAAGAGGACTTTATTCCGACCTAGAAAAGAAAACACAATTAAAAGCACAAAAAAATAATAAGAAAAGAAAGACACACTTAAATAAAAGAAAACAAACTAAAAATCCTAAGAAAGCAAATAAAGACACGACTCACTCTCCCACACTTAAGATGGAAAATATTTTCTTTATTACTAAGGGAAATAATACCTAACAACTCCAAACACAAAATAAAAATAGAAACTCTTTCCACTCATCATGCTTCTTGATCAAACTTTTAAAAAAGAAATTTATATTCATTGAAAAATGTAAGCATGATGAAAATAGAAATAAGAGAGGTTTTTGAAAAATAAAAGGTTCATGAAAACAATTTTTCTCAACAAAGCAAAAAACATAAACCTTATTCTCTAACATTCCTTTAGA
Organism: Voacanga thouarsii; assembly: GCA_026120185.1. Taxonomy (NCBI): domain Eukaryota; kingdom Viridiplantae; phylum Streptophyta; class Magnoliopsida; order Gentianales; family Apocynaceae; genus Voacanga; species Voacanga thouarsii. The sequence continues at coordinate 139,443 of JANUWF010001822.1, forward strand.
TACACAAATATTTTTGTCAATATTTAAGTGCATATGGTCTCTAAAGAATGCATCAAATTTGAAATCACCATTTAACCCCTCAAAAGATTTGTCACAATGAAAATTCCCCTTAAAACTTAGCATATGAGTTCTTAAAAATGGGATCAAGAATTCTTTACTTTTCAATGCTTCTACAATTACCAATTTATCTCCCTAAAATTTGAGTGAAGGATAGAATTTGCCACCATCCTTCAAAGACTTCTTATAATGAATCATGGATAAATCTAACTCCTTGAGACATGCTAAACTCCATACATCATCATTTGGACTATTATCCTCCAAGAATGGAGAGGAAATTAAGAAATTATATGACAAAGAGATATTAGAATTATTAGTACATAGAGAAGAATCGAATATCTCCCTTTCCACATTGGGTAATTGTTCTTCATATCCTCTCTCCTTTCCTTGGAGATTCTCTTGTGCAAGTGTATAGGCATTTATGGCATATTCAACCAACTTGGCTAGTTGTGTTTTTCTAGAGCTTATTCATTGGGATGCTTCTTTATGCCACCAAAGGGATGTAGTTGTGTTGGCAACAAAGGATTGGATAGAAGCTTCAAGTGACGTCTTACGAAAAGTGTTAATCCGAGCTTACAACCTTGCCAACGTATCATAATTATAGCTCATTTGATATTGTGCCTATGAATAATTGTCCATGATGATGGTTTGAACCTCAAACTTAAAGAAAAATAAAAATTAAATCGAAAATAAAAATAAAAACAAATAAAAATAAAGAAAATAAAAACACACAAATTAGAAATATTCATAAACCTATCAAAACACAAAAGTCAGAGATATTTACAAATAAAATAAAGGCTAAATTAACAAGACTCGAGTATTTCCGATAGTGCCAATCCTCGGCAATGGTGTCAAAAACTTAATACGTAAATTTTGGGTGTATAAAAATCATTAAATTTAAATCCATCCTTTAGTCAAGTTTTAATTAAAACTTTAAACCCAAAATACACATCGAGCAAGTATACCTATCGTATAGTATATAGAATAGCAAGTATCAAATCTACGAGAATTTAGGCTCCCACCTTACTTTATCCAAATTTTTATTGTTTAGCCAATAAAATAAGAAGAGAATAAAAAGAAAAATAAATAAATATAAAAATAGATATAACTTAAGGATGTAATTTCATGTAACTAGACAATTATCTTGAAAACACAAGATTGAATCAATTCATATTCATCACAATCAATTGTCGTTTGGCATCATGAAGGAATATAAAGTAAAATTCAATCGTTTCCCAGGTCATGAATCTATTTAGATAAATTCCACTCCGTTTGTCAATATATGGAATTACTATATTTTGATTAATATTAACAGATTTGCCAATCAAGCTTACATAACTAAAATATGCATTAAGCTCAATTCCTTATAAGCATAAAATTAACTAATAACCATTTATTCGTGGTGAAATCAACTAATCTTCGATTACTTTAGTCCTATAATCATAACTTCATCGCTTAGGTCTATTAAGATTAGACAAATACGAAATTAATGCAATGAGACTCCTAACATCATTATCCCAAGTCAATTAGAAGAACTCGCATCAATAACCAATGATAACAAGTAATCAAACACAAAAGATAACAATAGATTGATCAAAGATTTCAATTAACTCAAAATTATAATCTCCAAAATAATATCCAATTTTAATCAAAACATTAAGCACATCATTGTTCTAGAAAAGTAAACAAAGGATAAAAGATAAAACTCATAGACAAGCCCTCTTTCTTCTCTTGAAACCTCCTTTAAACAATGCTCCTTTGAGTGGTGATTAAATAACTAGCTTGGATCCTTCAAATCACACATTTCTCTTGTGTTTTTCTTGTATTTATAAGCCTCTTTGATACTAAAATTCGTTGATTGAGAAGTCTAGTCTGAGTAGAATTTAGAAAACACCAAAATACTTTAGAAAATACCAAATTCGCACATAACCTCCTTTGGACAGAGTGGACCTAGCGCTGGGTCCAATCAGCTCTCTTGGTGTCGGGTCTACTCTGTTTTTCGCCTCAATTTTGCTCCGTTTTTGTTGTTTTACCAATATAGACCCGGGCCTGGTCCCTTGACTAGTCCTGACGCCAGGTCTGTTCTGAAATTTTCACATTTTTGTTTGAAATCAACTCAAATCTACACAAATTTATCAAAAATACTTTTTACAAGCAAAATGTCAAATAGGAAGGAATATGCCTAGTTATTACGACAAATGTATCTCAAAACAACATCAAATAACTAGAAAAATAATGATGATTTTAGCCCCTATCAAGGATGTATATATGACATAACTTGAGGGTTTTGTTGATATTTCGAATTCTAATAAAGTATGCAAGCTTTAAAGATCAATTTATGGATTAATGTAAGCATCTCGGAGTTCGAATCTTCGTTTTGATAAAGCAATTAAAGAATTTAACTTTATCAAAAATAAATATAAACCTTGTGTCTATAAGTAAACAAATAGGAATATAATTGTCTTTTTAGTGATCTATGTTGATGACATTTTACTAATTGGAAATGATATTCCAACTTTACAAAGTGTAAAGACATGGATGGAAAATTATTTTTAAGTGAAGGATTTAGGTAAGCCTACATTTTAGGTATTAGGATTTATAAAGATAGATCTAAAAAGCTAATTGGACTAAGTCAAAGTGCATATATTGAAAAAGTGCTGAAAAAGTTTAGTATGCAAGATTCTAAAAGAAGTTTCTTGCTAATGTCACATAACATTAAGCTTAGAAAAATTCAGAGTCCTTGAACGAAGGATGAATAAGAATGCATGAATAAGATAACATACACTTCTGCTATAGGATCTATCATATATGTTATATTATGCACTTGACCTGATGTCTCATATGTATTGAGTATGATGAGCAGGTTCCAGTCAAGTTCTGGAGAGCCACACTAGTCTACTATTAAGAATATACTTAATTACTTGAGAAGAACTAAATATATGTTCTTAATTTATGGAGGATAAGAAGCCGAGCTAGTTGGAAATGATTATATTAATGTTAATTTTCAGTTTGACATATATGATTTTAGATCGCATTTAAGTTTTTGTTTTGTTTGACTGGAAGTGCTGTGAGCTGGAAAAGTTTACAGTAAAACACCATGGCTGATTCTACTACAGAAGTTGAGTACGAAGCTGCTTCAGGTGCAGGTAAAGAAGTAGTTTAGATCAGAAAGTTCGTTACTAGACTAGATGTAGTTCCTAACATTGTAAGCCCAGTAGATCTTTATTGTGACAACAATAAAGTCATTGTATAAGCTAAGGAACCAAGATCACATTAGCGATCTAAACACATACTCAAACGTTTCCATCTCATTTGGGAAATTGTTCATAAGGGAAATGTAAAAGTATACAAAGTAGCAACTAATAACAATACTATAGATCTGTTGACAAAACCTTTCCTATCGTCAAAACATGATAGTCATACTAGATCAATAGGATTGCAGTTTATGTCAAATTAGTTTTAGTTCAAGTGGGAGATTATTGGGATATGTCATAAACAATTTGTTTTTGTCACCTAATATTTTCGTAATAAAATGAGGAAGTTATTTTCATGAATAGTATATTTCGCTTTATAGGCATCAAGTATATGATTTGATAGTAAGATGCTCTTAATATATCCCTAATCGATTATTATTAATGAAACAATAATAAATTAAGACTATTATGTTTATGACTTGATTTCTATGTTTTATTGGTCATAAATATATGGGATATCAAATCAAAACATAAATAAACGTTAGAAAACATCGTATTGGACATGACTCCCTTTGAGAATACTTCAAGTGATATGTTATAAGTACTTCTCTTCCAAAGTATGATATTATACGTCTTTTGACCTAAATTTATCATTGTTTTCTATTTGGTGAATTCTATATCTTGACGTAGCCTTAGGTTATTTTTAACCAGATAATTAAATGAGACTACAGTTGAATAAAGAATGAGTTGGGGAGATGAATGTAAATAAAAATTTGTTCCTCTTATTTTGAGAGAGATATACATAGGTCCTTTAATGAGTTAAACTATTAAAATGCATGGTCGTGTTCAAATATATCAAGTAGAGATATTGATATTATTTATTTGAATAGTTTACTTGGAGATCAATAGTTTATTAAGCTTTATAAAGATGATATATTCCATACATTATACTTAATCGGTATATCGTGTGACAAAAGAACAAAATATTAAGTTGCCATTTGGTTCAAAGAGACCATTGATCTTCATTTTAATCTAGATAGTTATAATATTTTTTTAGAAACCACTTATAACTTGTGGGCCATATAAATGTGTTTTTGGTACACTATCAGTGTTAAATGAACCTATAAAGTCATATTTAAAGCAAACAATTAGGTTAATTTTCTAGTATCTAGATTCGATATATCTGAAAATGTGTCTAAGTTCACTGTATCTAGAAAAATGTCTAAATTCATTGTATCTGGAGACCATTCAAGTTTAATGTGTTGGGATGTATACCCTCTTAGACTAGATTTCTGATGTAATTTTGACTTGTATTAATAAAAATATTTTTCTTAAAAATTATTTGTGAAATCTTCTTTATAGTTGTTCACAATTTTCATTTGAAAAGACCTATTGTGTTTAAGTAAATGATTTATCTGAATAGAGGTCTTTCACAGTAAAGTATAAACCATGGGATGCTTAACACATAAACAATTGTTCTTAATCAGATTATGAGAATGGGAATCTCATCATGGCAATGTTATTGTGTTATGAATTCTAAATAGGGAATGGCTTACCTTTAGCCAATGAGTAGTCTTCTCATTTCACAATACAAGCATATTTCAAATACATAGAACAAGACCTGTAGTAGTAGTTTCTAAAAGTACTATGTGATAGAAACCTATACTACTACTGCTACAACATGGACTTGTACTCTACAATTTGAGTATGAGTTGGTGGTATGACAAAGTTGGAAGCTTGTGCTTTGATATACTATAGTTGTGGTTCTTTAGAAGTACCAATATACTTGTATATTGGGTATATATAACTAGTTAGTCAAGACAGACTTATACAAAATAGTGTCTATATTATATCGCCCCTTGTAGTTATCCAAATGATCTAATTATCCAGGGCTCTGGGGAACATGACTTAGATATTGGCTTTAGGGTAGCACCCTTAGAAAGCAGAAATATTCCAAGACGTCATGGATCATTAGACTATAAGCTTAAGGATGGTAGATGTCTTTTAGAGAGGTGTTAATAGACTCTTTCCTCTCTAAATGCACGACGATGTATATAAGGGTATTTTAGTCATTTCATATGTAAGTCGAAGACATAGTTAATGCAGCATTATCATTGGGATCAATATTTTCTTATGATGATATTAAGAAATGTTTAAAATGTAAAACAAAACTATTTATATAGTAAGGGTATTTTGGTCATTTTAGTAGCCAAGGTAATGTGTCTTTTTGGTTCTCAGAATAACTCGTAAATCCTAATTATTTTAGGTCGAGGAAATGGTCATGATAAAAAATGATTTTATTTTATTAAGGAAGTCTAATTTCTTTTGAACTAGAATAAAATAAAGGAACGAGAGAAATTAATTTTATTATTTAGTTTAATTGATTAATTAAATTATTCAAGGTCTAAGCCAAAATTGAATATTTAGAAAAATTAACCTGGGCTTAAACTAGTTAATAAAAGGCTTAAATAATTATGTTTGTTCATTTGGACTCATTAATTATTTATTGGGTTATTTTAATAGGCCTAAAAAAATAAATAATTAATAGTTATTATTTTGGGCTCATTAGGTTCAAGGAAAATAATAAATTAATTTTAACCCAATAGCCTGGGCTAAAGGATTTTTTTTATTTATGGAACTAAAAAGTTAAGGCTTAGCTAAACATTTTCTGTTCAAAGCCTTCGGGAGTTTTGAAATATCAAAACCCCAGTGTTTCGGTTATCTGAAATTGTGAAGAAACCATAGGTCTCTATGGAGAAAAAAACACAAACGCATGCAAGGGAAAAAAAAAACTCTTAGAGGCTTTTCTTTCTTCTCTCTCATTCGGTTCTTTCTTTTGTCTTCTTGATTTTGTTAATCAATAGCAAATAATCAAGAAGAACCGTTCCTCGCCTAAGTTGTTTCACCAACTTAAATTGGGTTGTGAAATATTCTGAGAAGCAAAGAGCTTCGCGTTCATGCCCCGGAAGAGTAAACGCATTGCTAGTTTTCAACCAGAGGTTTCGACAATCCCTGAGACGTCGTCTATCGAGGGAGCTTTTCCAGTATTTTCATCAACTTCTTCATGGGTGAAGAGAATATCAAAGCACAAAGGTATTGTTTGTATTCTTCCGCTACTCTTTGTGCTTGATTTTTGGCCACTAATGTTTCGTGCTTGCATGGTTTTTGTCATTATCAAAGCTTCACAACGTATGCAAGGAACGTCCAGATTTAATGTATATGAAAACGTATCTAGGTTCATTGTATATGGAAATCTTATCGTATCTTTTAAATTTGATTTGATTTCGAAATAAGACATGACAAGCTATTACTCGAGGTTGTTAAGAGTAAAACTCTACATTTTCAAGAGTGTCTATCAGGACGTCTGATCAGTTGGCTCAAAAGAAATAAAAAAACCTCGTAATTGTTCTCAGAAAAAGAAAACACCAACAAAACCTGCAAAACCCTAGCCGCTAGCACGCTTAGATTTTGGTATTAGTTCATTATGTGCAACCGGTAGAGGGCATTCGTGAAGAGGTAGTGATAGGGGTAAATTATCCATTTATTTTATAGGATTTATGATGTATTTATACTTTATTTTTAGGTTAAATGCCATTGATTCTCCTCACTTTGTTATATTTTTGTGTAAATTGTAGATTGAAGAACATTTGTGAAAACTTGCACAAAAATGTGTTAAAACAAAGCAAAAACAAAGGCCAGAAAACAAAGTGAAAATAGTAATACTCTGCATTTTAACCTTCGATTGGCTACTACTTGTAATAGGATAAGAATTTGCATCAATGGCTAGAACAAAAAGTGATCAATATAATGAAGTGAATATTTTGTTACAATAGCATGTTGTCGGGACTTGGATGTAATTATTGGATTTGTTCTACCCGTACCTTAAATCTTTAGAAGACTACTATTGTTAAAAAAAAAAAAAATAAGAATTTGAGGGTACGCTAAGAATGAAAATTGATCAGTGCGATGAGACGCAGGTTTTGGTGTAAATTAAGTTATTCGGGTTATCAGGGGCATTTTTGTCATTTTGACTGCATCCTCGAATTTGACCAAACTGAGAAAGAATTTAAAATGTTAAGCATTACCAATGGATTCAGTGAAATTTTTGGAGTTGAATGGTAAAATAAAATATAAAATATTTTTCTATTTCGGACTCGAATTTTGATTATTTTGGAGAAAAAGTGAAATCGCGGTTAGAAATGGTATGTGTGGCATTTTGTGATTGGTAGCCCATGAACATGTGTCAACTTATGAGATGTTGCATGAAGAATTCATGAAAGACATGGAATTAAGGAATTACAACATAAATAAAAAAATTGATGTGTTTAATTGTGATTGGTATACATCATTTGTAAAGCCATTTAATTAATACTCTGCTCAATTTATTTGGCCAATATTTTTCCATGAAGAGGTGGTGGATTGGCTGGAAAAATAGTTAGAAAAATTGGCAGCCACAAGAATGAAGAAAAGAGAAAACTTAAGAAAGAAAATCAAGGGAAATGGTGTGTAATTTTGTTATTGGAACACACCTACATGAAAACCACCATACAATTAATTGAATTAAAAATTACTTGGCAAAAATTCTGATGAATTGTGGAAGTGAGAAGGCTGAAAACAGCCAGAATTTTGACAGCCTTGGAGGAGAAAAATAAGAGAAAAAAAAATCAAAGAAATTAGCAAAAAGAGAGAGAAAAGGTGACTAGTGTGTGTTCTTGAGAGATTCTTGGATCAAATCACACCAAAGAGCTCTATATACAAGGTAAAAACCTACCTTGATAGAATTAAAGTTATTGTTGGGTGAATGGTGATTATGTTGATGTTAATATTAACATAGAAATATGATTTTAATTTCTTGATTTTGGATTAAAAGCTAAGGTACATAAACTTTGTTTGTGAAATTTGTGTGTGATTATGTGAGTCGGCTGCTTAGGGGATTTATGGATTATGTTTTTGTAATGAAGGAATGAATATTCATGGTTGTTTGAAGAGTTTATCTTGGTTGATGAGATGATGATCGAAGTGGAATGAAAATGGAAGTTAATTGGTTAAAAGGATGAATTATGCTATCTTTTGATTGAAGGAAGTGAATTTGTGTTGAATAAACATGACTTTTATGAGTTGTTGGAATCTGAAAATTGAAGGATCAAAGATGATTTGAAGGGAAAATTGAATGAATTTAATATTCTCAAGATGTTAAAGGTTAAAGGAAATGAAAAGATAACATGAATGGTTGAGTTAGGATAAACTATTGGGGCTATTTTTGCCTCTGTATTATGTCACAGAAATCTGAACCCAGGAAAGGGCTTATAGAGAATTAAATTTAAGAGTCTTATGATCGTTTTGATATATCATAGAGCCTAATCGGAGTTGTAGATTGAAAGTTATGTGCAAAACAAAATCGTGTGTCAAGAAAGGAAATTCCAGAATTTCCATTAGGAAATGAATGAAATTAAGAAGGATTAATTGTGTGATTTTGGGATGAAATGAATGAGAATCATGAAGATAATTCCTTGTTCATGTATAAAGGAAGGATATGGAAAAAGAAAAAAGGAAGAATTGAACAAACGACGAAAAAACGACATAAACAACTGTTGTGTGTTTTCTTAAACGTCGGCTAACCATCAGGCACGTCGGCTGGACATCAGCCAACCATCAGCTACTTTTCGACCAAACCCAATTAAGCGTAAAAATGATGTTTGATGTAAGCTTGCCAGTAAACGAGCAACAACACATTGGAAATGGTGAAAACGGTAGTTGAACGGCATGAACGATAAAAGCTTATTTAAGACACAAGGTGAGTCCCTTTGACTTTTAAAACCTTTTGAAAGCTAGTATGCTTTATTTTTCCATGAAATGCTACGTTTTACACCATTTTGAAAATCTCTGAATATATTTAGGGATTATCTGAGTAAGATTTATTTTTATGTTATTTTGGGCTAGAATAAACATCATAATTGGCTGGAAAACCTTAACGGATGATTAAAGTATGAATTTTGTGAATTTAGTCATTTTTGGATTAAATACTTGGGATTTTTAGAAAATGGTAATTTTTAGAATCGAGTATTCACAAATTGACTAGAATGCCCTTATTGGAACATTTTATGAAAACATGATTGAAAACTTTGAATTTAATCCTCTTTTAGGATTAAAATTATGGATTTCTTGAATAAGTTCATTTGAAAATCGGGTATTTGAAAAATAATACAAATGTCCTTATTGGAATGTTTTATGGAAACCTTTGGAATCGGGTATTCGGTAAATAACTGAAATATTCTTATTGGAACTTTTGTGAATATTTTTCAAATCGAGTAAGGATAAAATGACCCAAATACCTTTGAAAAGCCTTTTTGGAATCGGATATAGGCAAAATAACCCGAATACCCTTGGAGATGACTTTTGAGATCGGGTACAAGCAAAATGACCTTAATACTCTTGGAAATTTGTTTTATTGTACAAAAAGAACTCTTCACCTTGTTTTGACATGGTTTTGAAAAATGATCCCTCGATATAAAATTGACTTTTGAAAATTGATATTTTGATCCCGGAAACTACTTTATTGGCCTCATGTGCTTGTGGAATGAGCTGATTGGCCCTACGGAGCCTATGGGAATAATTATCTGACTTGTGAGTCAGTGGAATCAATTTTTGGAAAACGATAGGTTGTCCCAAAAATGTTTGATTTGAAAATCCTATGGGAACAAATAACCCTCTGGCTTGATCAGTCAATAGGGACTGGTATTGAAATGTTGAATACTCAGCAAGGACTTTGAACTTTGTATTAACTCATGTTAGAGATAGATGACTCCAAATAACCTAGTTAGTTCTGGGGATTGTTTTACTCCAAACAGGATGACAAGACATTGAGGTGAGTCATTCTGGCTAGTCGTCTGGTGCCTGGCAATTGCCATGCCTTGTGTACACTTTGATTTGGGTTGTTCACGGGTTGGGCTAGACACCTGGCGTTGTTCAACCCATTACTATGTCGATGATGGATGACGTCAAGATTGGGACCCCTTGGCTTACGGTAGCAAGTAAAATATTTATTGTGCTGTGGTACTAAATGTATATTGCGGTATACTTGTTATTAATTCTTGGTACTACACTACGGTGTACTTACCCTCTGATGACGCACATTTGAGTATTGTAGGCTGTGATCTTAGCACAATAAGACGTGGTGCCGAAGGCGAAGCCTTATGAGCTTTGCATGTAGGCTAACCTTCTGTTAGGGAAGTGCCCGTGATTTGAAAATTGGGGCAATGATTTGAAATTAAAACACAAATTTTTAAAAATGATTGAGTTTTGAATAAACTCTTCTTTAGAGAGTTTTAGAATTAATTTCAGTGGAAGAAGAAAACGAAAACATTTCTGCAGTGCCCCCTTTTGGGGACAAAAAATGCAACATTACTTTACTTTATCTATTTTTGTAAGGCACTGGCACACACTGGACTTACTGAGTGATTTTTCACTCACATGTGTCTTTTATCTTATTGTTTTGTAGGATCCGATGTTGAGCAGACCTATGGATAGAGAGACGGTACCACAATAACAGCAGTCTAGGTCCAGACACTTTCTCTTTTGATTATGTACTTTATTATTGATGTAGTATGGAGATTGCTTGTGCGAGACTCTCTGTTATATATGTATTTAACTATCAGAATGAGTTAATTCTATCAGTTTGGGTCTTAGTTACTACTTATGGTTCTTTGTTATAATGACCCCTTGTTCGGGCAACTGGACAGGGCGACACCTGGTTTTGATATACTTTCGCTGTTACTTTTGGTAGAGGTGTTACAAAAACAGGGCATTAAAAGCTAAAGAAAAGGTTAAGCCAAGCTTAAGTGAAGCCAAGCTAAGGAGAAAGCCAAGTAAGCCAAGCCATGAACAAAAGCAACGAATGGCTATAGTGAATAAAGGACTAAGGCGATCCAAAGATAGCTATTGCTTGGACCACCTTCAACAAGAAAGAAAGGCATGTGAAGAAATAGTGAAGCCTTGGCAAGGCTTAGTTCATCCTTGGACCACCTTAATGAGCAACAAAAATGAATGCATGCTATAGTTGATCATTGGATAGCCTTAGATGATCTTTGGATTGCCTTGTGTGAGACAAAAGAACAAAAGCCAAATAATGGAGCTTGTGATTGGATGTAATCATCCTTGGACTGGCTTTAAGACACAACAAAATCGAAAGCTTTATAGTAGCAAGCCGCGGCCAGTTTAGCAAGATTGAACCAGCACCGGCTCTCCCCTGTTTTAATGTCGGTTGAATTTTTATAGATTTCAAAATTTCATTAGGAAATTACTTCTTTTCACCGTGGGACTTTTAGGAAATCTCTGTACCTATATATATGAGGCCAAAGTAGCCTAGAAATGTGTATGTATGTATATGTATATAATATAGGATATTATAGAGAAGTTTTTGCTTAGAATTTCTTGGAGATTATGTTAAAGGAAAGCATCATTGTTAGAAGGAGTTTTATTGAAGCTTGGAGAAATTAACTTGTCTATGAGTATTTCTCTAACTTTTTTTATACTTTTCCATTAACAATGAGTTCTTAATTATTTTATTGTGTTTTTGAGAAATTGAATTCAAGAATATGGTTTATGTTTATGCTATCTTTTGTTATTGATTTCATGACATGTTTCTAGTATTTGGTTACTTGAGCATATTGTCTTGTTAGATTGATTAGTTCTTTTCTAATTAACAAGAGAGAGAGATTAGAAGAGTGGTACCAACTAATTGATTCAATCCTAGTATCTCTTAATTAATTCAAGAGAGAGGTTAAGAGTAAAGACTAAGTAATTAAAGAGAAATTAATTTCACCTAGAGATAGGATTGTTGATTTCTTCCATGTTAGAAAAAGATGTTATTGCCACCTAGAGATAGGGGGTTTTTATTTCTTTTCTTTGTTAAATAAATAATATTACCTAGAGGTAAGGATATTGTTTTCTTGATAAATTATTAGGGTAATGTGTTTAATGCATCTTTATGTGAAGTTAGTGAGGTAAAGATATCAATTGATTTTACCTTAGATAGAAAATTCATAACTTGAGAGAGAGTGGATTTCATAATTATTATCCTTGGTGCTAGATTGCCGTTAAATTGATCATGAATTTTGCATAACATCTTGTCATTTTTTGAAGTCTTTCTATCAAATATATATTCTTTTATTCATTCTCATGTTCCATGATTTTTCTTGAAATTATTTGTCTTGTATTAATTATTTCTTTGTGAATTTAATTGGTTAAATGAGGGATGAAAAGTAATTAGTGTGTACTTTTTCTTTGAAAATCAATACTTATTAATTCCCTATAATGTATTTAATGATAAGTATACTTGCTTATACGTGTGATTTGTGATTAATATTTTAATTAAAACTTGATTGAGAATGGATCTAAAAATTAATAATTTTTATTATCTAAATTTGACGCATCAAGTTTTTAGCGCGACTGCCGGGAAATAATATTATGAAAGTTTAGATTCCATTAATTTAGCCTTGTGAATATGTAGATATTGTTTCTTATACTTAGTACCATGTAAATATTTTTCTTGTTGTAATTGTATATATTTATTTTGTAAAAAAAAAATATTTTGTGAAAAAATTTATAATATTGCGTTGTATTTGTTGTGATCTTATTATTTGTTAATTTAAAAAATGGATATATATATATATATATAGAATATTTTTAATTGTAATTAGTTGTATATATATTTGTTGTAATTTTAATATGTTGTTTTGTTACTTTGTTTGATTCCTCATAGTCGCGAGAGGCTTTGCAAAAGCCTTCCAGGTTTTGTTTTATTTAAGTTTTCAAGTATGTAATTAGATAATTGAGAAAAAAAATTTGTATGGTTTTTATTGTTGTAAAAAATTTTCTTCTTATATGTGGTGTGTGTTAAAAAAAAAATTGTTTTAAAAAAAGAGAAAATTGAAAAAGGCCACGAGACAGCCTTGTAAAAGCCGTAGTCGGCTCGGAGTGTAATTGAGAGAACAAACCACGAGGCAACTAGCAGTAAACCGCGGGCCGGTTTCAACAATGCAAAGGCGCGAATATGCTTCAAGATCCGCCTATTTTGCTTTTAAAAATAATAATAAAAAAAAAATCGGCGGCTTTTCAAGAACAAAGCCAACCGCAATCCTTTCTTTTTGCTTCCTCTCCAAATTTCCTTTTTCTTTTCCTTTCCCTTTTCGTGTTCTTCTTTACCTCTCTTCACCGATTGTCTTCTTCCCAGCTATCTTATTCAATTTCTTCCATTATTCTAAATCCTCGTGAATTTTCTTGGAATTTTTTATATTTAATTTTGAAAAAAAAAATTTACTCAGCTTGGAAATATAGTTATTTATTTTATTTGATCTGAGCTTTTTTGTCTTCTAAAATGGTCTGTGCATTTTTTTGAAATTCTTGACTTCATGATGATTTTGACTAATTTGTGAGCTTATGGTGATTTTATCTTTGTATTTGATTGTGTTGTCAGATTTGATGAAATTATGGATTGGAATTGTAATTGTAGAGTGGATTTGTGAAAGAAATTGTTGCAAGAAAGAATTTTTGTTAGAGGGAGTTCTTTGGGGGGAAAAAAATGGAGTTGTGTTTTGAGCTTAATTGTAAAACTTCTTTTGAAAACTGTGTTTGTTGTTGAGTAAAACTGACCAAGATCAAACATGCAACAACACGCTATACTCTTGCACCATATCACGGTACATCATGATTACTGGTATCCATTTTGATAGTTTTGAAGAAATCAGTGGCCCTTTTGAAGGATCTACATCAGAGGTTTCTTGAATGCTTTTTCTTTATTTATTTTTATTTTTATTTTTAGTTTACTTTTATTGTGTTTTATTTTCCTTTTATTAATTTTTTTTTACTTTCTTTTTATACTGTTACTTGGTGTGTTTTATTTTCTTTTCTATAGGTTTATTCACTCCTCTCTTGATAATAATGATCCTATCATTTTTTGGGGAATGAAATTCTATATCATTGGAGCTAATTTACCTTGGAGAGTATTAGTTTTTTTTCCCTCTTTATCGTTTTAGTCCCTTAAATATAATTTTCTTGTGATATTTTACGTTATTGAGAACAATGTCTAATTTAAGTGTGGGGAAGAATTCAATACTTTCACTAAGTCTATTTTCTTGAACTATGGAATTGAAATTTTGATGGCCTTCCTTAACAATTTTGGAGCAATTTTGGGATAATTTTTACATGAAATTGGTTTGCCTATGATGAGGTTATGATTTTCTTTGACATTGGATATAATTTTGTCATTCAATTGGTTGAATCAATTTTGAGTAAACTTGTGTATTAATTTGAATATGCTAAGTTTTGAACTTTTAAATTAACCTTAGTTATACATTAATATTTGAATCTTATTTAGTTCTTGCAGTTTGGATGTAAATGACGTGGTGTAGTATCAGAAGAGTTGTTGACTAATTCTTGTTTCATGATTTTTTTAATTTATCTAACTTTGAGTTGTGAATAAGGATATTGAGGAGAAAAAAGGTCCCAGAATACAAAGCACATGTCCTTTGACAAAAAACGTGTGGAAAAAAAAATGATGAGTTAGAAAAAGTGAGTTGAAAAAAAAGAGTGAAAAAAAATTTCCTTATTTGATGGAAAAAAAAGTTTGCAATTATGGGGGCTAATGCAGATAGAAGTAGTAATTATTGTTCGGTGAACTCTCTTGAGGCTATCAATTCCCAATGCAAAAAGAAAAAAAAAATGATGACTAAAAGGAGAACAATAGGTGAGTGAAAAGAAATCTATTCATTTGAGGCTAATATCCCTAAGTCCTTTTGAAAAAATTATATATGTTAGAAAAAAAAAATGTGTCTCCTTATTTTGTTACTCAAGTTGTGCAAATTTGATTCTACAAGGCTTGAATTAGTTTAACAACTTGACTTGTATTATTTGCATTGTTTATGTTTTAACTTGAGGGGTGAAATAATTTTCTTGTATTAAGTATGAACATGTTTAACTTAACTTTGAGGATCTTGAGAAGTTTGATTGAATACATGAGTTTGCAAAGGAATTGATTTGGTTGAATGAATGATGCGTTCATGTTTAAAGCATGAAAAAAATTGTGGCTTTGTTGCGGATGAATTTGAGATGAGAAAAATTATTGTATTGGCTTTGTCTTAAATGTTCATTTGGGGACAAGCAAAAGCTTAAGTGTGGGAGAACTGGGAGGGGTAAATTATACACATATTTTATAGGTATTTGTGCTTGATTTTTAGGTTAAATATCTTGATTCTCCTCACTTTGTTATATTTTTGTGTAAATTGCAGACTAAAGAACATTTGTGAAAATTGCACAAAAATGTGTGAAAACAGAGTAAATTCGAAGGAAAGAAAATAGAGTGAAAACAGGCCATCAAAAGCTAAAGAAAAGACTAAGCCAAGCCAAGGAGAAAGCCAAGCAAGCCTAGCCATGAACAAAAGCAACGAATAAAGGACTAAGGTGGTCCAATGATGGGTATAGCCTTGGACCACCTTGAACAAGAAAGAAAGGCATGTAAAGAAATAGTGAAGCCTTGGCAAGGCTTAATTCACCCTTTGGACCATCTTGATGAGCAACAAAAAGGAATGCATGCTATAGTTGATCCTTGGACAGCCTTAGATGATCTTTAGACTGCTTTGTGTGAGACAAAAAAAAAAAAAAAAAAAACGAAGCAAAACAGTGGAGCTTGTGACCGGATGTAATCATCCTTGGACTAGCTTGAAGACACAACCAAACCAAAAGTTTAGAAGATTAAACCGACACTGGCTCTCCCTGTTTTAATGTCTGTTGAATTTGTACAAATTTCAGAATTTGATTAGGAAATTGCTTCTTTTTACCGTGGGACTTTTAAGAAATCTCTATACCTACATATATAAGGCTAAAGCAGCCTAGAAATGTTTGTTCATATGTACATAATGTAGGCTATTATAGAGAAGTTTTTACTTAGAATTTCTTGGAGATTATGTTGAAGGAAAAGATCATTGTTATGAGGAGTTTTATTGATGCTTAGAGGAATCAACATGTCTATGAATATTTCTCTAACTTTCTTTATAATTTTCCTTTGACAATGTTTTTTTAATTGTTTTGTTGTGTTTTTCAGAAATTGAATTCAAAAATATGGTTTATGTTTATACTATCTTTTGTGATTGATTTCATGACATGTTTCTAATATTTAGTTACTTGAGCATATTATCATGTTAGATTGATTAATTCTTTTCTAATTAACTCAAGAGAGAGGTTAAAAGAGTGGTACTAACTAATTGATTCAATATTATTGATCTCTTAATTAACTCGAGAGATAAGTTAAGGGTAAAGACTAAGTTACTAAAGAGAGATTAATTTTACTTAGAGATAGGGTTGTTGATTTCTTCCATACTAGAAAAACATGTTATTGTCACCTAGAAATAGGAATTTTAATTTCTTTTCTTTGATAAGTTAATAATAGTGCCTAGAAATAGGGATATTGTTTTTCTAATAAATTATTAGAGTAATGTGTTTAATGCATCTTTGTGTGAAATTAGTGAGGTAGAGATATCCATTGAATTTACTTTAGATAGGAAATTCATAACTCGAAAGAGAGTGGGCTTCATAATTATCATCCTTGGTACTAGATTGCTGTTAAATTGATCATGAATTTTGCATAACATCTTGCCATGTCTTGAAGTCTTTCTATCAAAACACATTCATTTATTCATTCTGCAGCAATGACAGCATCGTCCGTAGGAGGATCCCCGTTTAAGCTTTTTTCCAGTGCCATCAAAATGCAAACTTTGTCTTTCCTTTAAGGAACTTGATGAAGAGAAACACAAACCAAAGAAAACTTCTTTCGTTCTGGATCCTTCCACATTATTGCTAAAGCTATAAACTGCACCATGCCCAGTTTTACATCATACTAACTCAGACTGAATGCAGTACGAAACCCCTTCGGACATTAGTGCCATCCTTTATGCCTAAGAGGAAGACAAAGCCTGTCTGTAAAAGCTCCCCATGCTAAACTAGCAGTCAGAACAAAGATAAATTTGAACATTATAAGACTAAATTTGAGAAAATCGGAGTGCACGTTGATCATTTAGGGAACGCAACACAAAATTTTCTTGCTACTGCACAAGTAAGCCCATCACACAGAACAATGCAGGATAAGCTAAGTAAATAGATGTACGTCGGTGCCAAACAAAAACTGTTGCATAATTCAATTTAGCACACCTTCCCTCTTTCTATAGGAATATCATCATCCAGACTGTCTATTTATAGACACAAATCAAAACAAACTATCCATTAAAAACTCTTGTTTTTTTTCTTTTTAAGAGCATAAATTTATACGTATAACTATGGTACCAATTAGCTGTAGCAAAAATATTGAGAATTGAGACATTAAAAGCACAAATTGTTTATCCAATCTTAAAGATAACAGCTTTCGCCATCTTGAAGTCGAAATAATAACAGGAAATCCTGAAACGAGCAGCATTTGAAATCTATCCAGGTGTAACTTGCACACCTCAGAGTCAAAATAACTTAGAATCAGTTTCCTTCTGAATGAGGAAAGGACCATATCCATTACCAACAAATTTAGGACAATACAGAACAATGCAACAAGAAAAAAAAATGCTTCTTGAAATCAATCCACATCAAGTAAGCCAATTCTGTTTTACACTAGGAAACCAATAAAAATTCATAACAAAAAAAAAAAAGGCACAAAACTGCAAAAACAAACATGGGTTGTGCATGAAACCAGATGAAAATTCAATCTTGAATCGTACAAGGCAACGGAAAAGCACGATTCAGAACAACAATAGACATGGGATGCATCATACCTTTAGATTCTCAGTAATCAGCAAAATCAAAAAATAATTTCAGAATCAAAATTCGATTCAAGAAAAGAAGAAAGGTTGTAAGAGTGCCACAGAGAAAGAGATGAGTTGGGGTGGCCAATAAAGAAATTATGTTGATTTTTCTGCATTAACTGGCACTCTTTTGTAACCCCGAAGAATCAATGAATTAATAGAGATAAAATAATTAGAAAACAAGTAGAAATTGATGAAATTGATGCAGTCCCAGAAGCTTTTTTCAATGGATTTCAAGATAAGCTTTTTCAATGGATTTCAAGAAGTACTATATGAAAGGAGAGAGGAAGAAGAACATACCTGTTACTCGAGGATTGCATTAGCTCACAACAGCGTTCATTAGAGAATTTTAGATAGAAATATTAGAGAATTTTAGGATTCCAGATTGCATAACTGTAGGGCTCGGAGGGAATAGATGTTTCGAGAGCAAAGGGAAATGAAAAGATGAGAAGGCGGAAGGGTTTTGGAGTTTGTTCTATTTTTCCAAGGAATTTTTTGTTTTTAGCAACTTTGTTGCTACAACGAGAAGGATCCTTCTTCCTGTTATGAATTATTGGAATCTCCATTAATTAGTGGAGGTTCCACTAATTATGGATTTATGTGAATTATTAGAAGATTTTTATGGATGTCCACCATTTAGTGGAAACACCACTAATTGAGATTAGTTGAAGATGATGTATGCCATGATGTATTCAACTAATTAGAGCTCTATAAATAGAGCTATTCTCTAAGCTTGTAATACACCATCATTTTGTGAAAGAAAGATTAGTGAAAGAAAGATTAGAGAAAGAATTGTGAGAGAAAGAAAGAGAGAAGTTTGAAAAGAAATTCTTGTGCAAAGAATAGTTAGAATTTTCTTAGTGTGTAGTGTGTAGATTTTATTCTAACACTACCTGAATTTTATAACACGTTATCAGCACGAGTCTCTACCGTTATTAAAGCTAGAAGACAGGTACGCATTTATTGATCTCGCTAAATTCGAATTTGTAGCCCTTGATATTTCTGAAAAAAAAAATTTATGTCATACAGAAATGCATCTAAATGCTAAAAAAATGAGATCCATATGCATGTGGATAAAAAGAAAAATTTGACCAACTGAAGATGGTCGTACTACCCACTGCACGGTATGAATGGTTGCACCTGAAGTTCCAAGATTGTAAAACCGTGAACTCCGTGATGTATAAAACTACATCTTAGTTAAAAATTTTACTGGAGAAAAAGTTACCGATGAAGTTATATTGGAGAAGACATTCTCCACTTTTCATGTCCTACAAGAATAATATCGAGAAAAAGGGTATACAAAATTGACAAACTTTAACATGAGTTATTATTGAGAAATCATGAAGCCGTATGAATCGGCTCAACAAAGACTCCTGCAAGTGAATACCGTTGGCTCCAGCAGAAGCCATCGTTATAGTCGTAGTTGTGGCAAATGGCCGTGGTTATGGTCATGGACACACTCGATATTTCCCTTATCACAGAGAAATACTGACTACCTGAAGTGGAACAGAAAAGATAATAAGGGAAAAAGATATTTCCATTAATAATAAGCATCACATCTTTTATTCATATCATTAGTGTTCATATGAACTTGAGGATACATGCTTATAATTGCTCTTTTGTAATTGAGCTGACAAATGTAAGATGAAGGTTTGTAATTGTTCTTTTTCAATATTTACATTAGAGGAAGACAAACAATTAGTAATTATGGACTTCAGCTCCTCTTTTTCGACATCCTCCTCCTTTTCTTTCCCTTTTGAGCCAGCATCGAGACTAGCAGCAGAATTAGCCGTAAAATTACTGCGAAATGAGTCTTGAGATTTTATGATCTCCTTAAGTTTATTATAATTAAATTTCTTATTATATTTGGCCTTGAAGCATGCTTGTCTCAATTTCTGTGTTTGGTCCTCTAACTGCGTATTAGGACTTTCTTCCACCAACTCGTTTTTCACATTCCAATATCGCAATGGCTTCTTTCAACTTCTTCTCACCCATATGTCCTCCTTCTTCTTTATTTTGCATCTCCCGTAAATCGAAGTGATATCATCGGTTATTTACTTATAAATCTTTCATAGTTTCATACTTGCAAATTATAAGTATGTATGAGAGAGAACCTGAACATTCTTGATTATGGTCTCTAAGCTCACCAATTTCCTGTGAGGCCATCGATGAATTCCTAACTCCCTACATCTTTTCTTGAGACGGGTTATGCCAATATTCAGTTCTTTGGCTGCGCTCTTGATTGGTAGTTAAAAGTACTGCGAAATTGTTTCTCTTGATAGTGTTTTGGGAGTTATTGCCCTTCTTCTCGCTCTGGCTCTTAATCATATTCTTCTCCCCAGGAATTTTGTCTGCAATAATATCTTGAACTTCGATATTATACATTTCATGAGTACTTACTCCGACTTCGTTGCCAAGACCACTCATTATTTCTCCTAGAAAAAGAAAATAATATCAGTAAAGGTAATACCATTCAAAATCCATGTTTAAATGTATAATAACCTGGAAACATATTCTGGTTTTGTTTAAAATCCATTAGAGAGTAGAAAGGATCATGCACAAGCATATCCTCATTCAAAGGAATAGCATCAAGAGGAACAAAGATCAAAAGCAGTCTCTTGTAGGGGCAGATCAACTTGGTCCAAAGTAGTATGTTCAAAACTTCCACTGATTTACATAAAAAATAAACCAAAAGAGAGTTTAATTTCATTATCAAGCATCCTAAAAACAAATGGAAGCCCTCAAAGGTATCTCACCCGAAATTAGGAGGAAGCGGTTGGTTTGGAAAGGAAAACATATCAAAATCTTCTCGTGTTCGAATTAGGCGTAGCGGTTGGTTTGGAAAGAAAAATACATCAACATCTCGCTGCGTAAACCGAGTCAAAATTTGACCATATCTCAAATGAATTACGAGTCTCCATATCTGCTTTGTGATTTTTGTTTTTGATGTTTACTAATGACTGATAACTGAGATATATATCGATACATATATATATATATATATATATCTGTATGAGGAAGAAGAAGAGGTAGAGGGTAGGTAGAGGGTCGGAGGAGAAGAAAAGATAAGAGAGGAAGAGGAAAAGTCGGTACCGGGAAGAGTGAAAAAAAAAAGAGATATTTTTCTTGGCATTTTCTGCTTGTCATCATTTTCTTATATTTCTTTTCTTATTCTCTTGTGAAATCATTATTCCCTAAATTAGGGGGAGAACAGAAATAGTACAAGAAAGATCGTGATTGGACAACATCATTAAATTATCTTGATTCGCATACAAGAGCGTGTGAACTTGAAGTTCAAAAGATAATTTATTTGTAAAGCATTGCAAATCGAATGTCAGACGCTTTTGTTGACTCTAGAAGAGTAACAAAATCGCATATGCCACCTATAAATGCTCCTATTCTAATTGAAGTTCCAATAGAACAAAAGATTTTACATATAGTCGTCGAGCCAAAAGCATGCCGTAAGCATGGCCGACCTCTTGTTCTAAAGATAAAAATCCTCGAAAGAAGAGAGGATTAATGGTCCAAATGATCATATTAAAGCAAAGAATGATAAAGACCAAGAGAAAACTTATGACAAAGAACCAGACATAAATGAAAGTAACACTGAAATTTCTATCCATTATACCACTTCCAGTAGAAGTTGGAATTGGATAGAAACAATTATTGATCATATGTTTGCATATAATATCTCTTGATGTTATACAGGGTAGTGATAATCCTGAACCAATATTAGTTGATGAATGTCGGCATAGAAAAGATTGGCTGCAATGGAAAGATGCGATTCAATCGGAGTTAAATGCACTGACAAAATGTGAAGTCTTCGGACCTGCAGTCCGAACACCAGAAGGTGTAAAACCTATTGGCTACAAATGGATATTTGTGCGAAAGCGCAATGAAAAGAGTGAAATCGTTCGATATAAAGCGCGATTAGTAGCCCAAGGTTTTTCACAAAGACCAGGTATTGATTATGATGAAACTTATTCTCCTGTTGTTGATGCTATTACACTCCGATATATTATCAGTTTGGCAAGACATGAAAAGATAGATATGTTCCTATTAGATGTTGTCATCGCTACTTGTATGGAAATTTAGAAAATGATGTTTATATGAAAATCCCCGAAGGATTTCATATGCCCGAAGCATATAAACATTATCCTCGTGAAAATTACTCCATCAAGTTGCGTAAATCATTATATGGCCTGAAGCAATCTGGGCGTATGTGGTTCACTCGTCTTAGTGAATATTTATTGAAAGCGGGATTTAAAATGACCAGGTATGTCCATGTGTTTTTATTAAGAAACTGGTTCTAAATTTGTGATATTAGCTATATATGTTGATGATATTAATCTTATTGGAACTCTTGAAGAGCTTCAAGAAACAATTGATTATTTAAAAAGAGAATTTGAAATCACGGATTTTGGTAAAACCAAATTTTACCTTGGTTTACAAATTGAACACTTGGAGAGTGGAACATTTATTCATCAATCAACATATACAGCAAACGTGATAAAAAGATTTTACATGGACAAAGCACATCCATTAAGTATTCCAATGATCGTCCGATCATTAAATGTGGATAAAGATCCTTTCCGACCTCAAGAAAATGATGAAAAACTCCTTGGTCCTGAAGTACCATATCTCAGTGCAATTGGTGCATTGATGTATCTTGCTAATAATACACGACCTGATATTGCTTTTGCTGTCAATTTATTAGCAAGATTTAGTTCTTCACCAACACGACGACATTGGAATGGAATTAAACAAGTCCTTCGATATCTCCAAGGTACAATTGATCTCGGATTATTTTATTCAAATAAAACCAGCCCAACATTGATTGGTTATGCAAATGTTGGTTATTTATCTGATCCACATAAAGCACGTTCTCAAACGGGCTATCTATTTACATGTGAAAATACTGCTATATCATGGCGTTCTACGAAACAATCTATAGCAGCTACTTCTTCAAATCATGCTGAAATTATAGCCATTCATGAAGCAAGTCGAGAATGTGTATGGCTAAGATCCATTATTCATTATATTCGAGAAAGTTGTGGATTATCATCAATCAAAGATATTCCAACTCCTCTTTATGAAGACAATGCAGCTTGCATAGCTCAATTACGAGGATGATATATTAAAGGAGATCGGACAAAACATATTTCACCAAAATTCTTCTTTACTCATGAACTTCAGAAGAAAGGTGAAATTGATGTGTTACAAATTCGGTCATGTGATAACCTCGCAGATATTTTCACGAAGACTTTACCGACTGCAACATTTGAAAAGTTGAGATATAAAATCGGTATGCGTCAGTTTAAAGATTTAAAGGAATCATCTCATCAGAGGGAGTAATAAATAGACATATAGAATAGTGTACTCTTTTTCCTTCACTAGATTTTTTTTTCCCACTGGGTTTTTATCTAGTAAGGTTTTAACGAGGCATATTCTTTATGTATGGATGGACATCCAAGGGGGAGTGTTATGAATTATTGGAATCTCCATTAATTAGTGGAGATTCCACTAATTATGGATTTATGTGAATTATTAGAAGATTTTTATGGATGTCCACCATTTAGTGGAAACACCACTAATTGAGATTAGTTGAAGATGATGTATGCCATGATGTATTCAACTAATTAGAGCTCTATAAATAGAGCTATTCTCTAAGCTTGTAATACACCATTATTTTGTGAAAGAAAGATTAGTGAAAGAAAGATTAGAGAAAGAATTGTGAGAGAAAGAAAGAGAGAAGTTTGAAGAGAAATTCTTGTGCAAAGAATAGTTAGAATTTTCTTAGTGTGTAGTGTGTAGATTTTATTCTAACACTACCCTAATTTTATAACACTTCCCACTATTTTTATTCTATTTTTTTACCCCCAAAACGGTATGCTTAATTTTTATTTTTTTTAGATTTTTTAACATTTCACAATTATATTCTTCAGAAAAAAATCCACAATTAGTGTGTGAGAAAAAAACCCTCCCTAAAAAAAAAAAAAAGAAGAAAAAATTAACAAGATAAAGTAAAAAATGAACATTAATTTGAAAAAAAAATGATTGCAACTAAATTGACTATCGTAAAAAAAATATATATCTTGTCGAAAATAATAGAATTAATTTTAACTAATATTTTTTGTTAAAAATATAAGTTTTTATTGAAATAAATATAATTGTGATCAAATTAGTCATAATAAAAGATGAAATATTAAATAAAAAATAATATACTTACTTTTAACAGTTTATTTTTGTTGAAAATATTAAATTTTTTTTACAAAACTAATAAATATTTAATTATTTATAACAAAATTATTTTTATTAAAAATAATAATTTATTTACTACTAAAATTTAGTCCCCTCAAAAGAAATGTTTACGAAAACCATTTTTTCTTTGTAGTTAGCAACGATAAAAGAACCATCTCCACGTCGCAAAATTGCATGTGCACCAGGCTAGTATAGCCGTGAATAAATATTCAAAATAATGTCATACTGCAAGCCTTTAAGCCTATTCACTGCCTGAATCAATACATATCTTCTCATTTGAGTCGGAAAGGCTATATTATGTGCATACCAGAAATAGTCTATCTAATGCAACACAGTAGAGGTCGACAAAGAAGTATAATCATATCTACACCTATTTTGCCCTTCCAAACTTGCCAGAAAAATGCAGCAAGATACAACCTGTTTAAAGCCATATCATTGGACTGATGAAACCACCATGCCCTCAGTTGCCTTCATAATTCGTGCTTTGGCTCATCTCAAAATTAATTGGTCTTCAAAAGAAGGCTATTTTAGGCCATCGCGTGCATTGGTCTAGATCATACGATGGACTTGAACATGATATCCTGAATGTAGACGGTGCCGCTAAGGGCAACCCTAGCATGGCGCGGGTGCTAGTTGTGTAATCCCGACACCAACTGGTATATTTATTGTGGCTTTCAGTAAGCATTTGGGAGTATGCTGAAATATGCACAACAGGAAAAAACACCATTTGCGACGGCCAAAAACCCTCGCAAAACCGTCGCTGACCGTTTTTGCAACGGTTTTGCAACTGTTTTAGCCGTCGCAAAAAATGACGTCGCAATTTGCGACGGCCATGGGAAACCGTCGCAAATTGCGACGGTTTTGCGAGGGACAAAAAAATTCGTTGCTATTTACGACGGTTTTGTGAGGATTTTGCGACGAATATTTTTTGGTCAAACTTCACCAAAGGAACAAATTTTGCGACGATTTTGCGACAAAAAACATTGACCCTCGCAAAACCGTCACAAATTTGTGAGGGTTTTGCGAGGGCTACGGTTTGGACCCTCGCAAAACCCTTGCAAATTGCGACGGTTTTGCGAGGGGAGAATTAACCCCCAAGACGTAGCCCTCGCAAAACCCTCGCAAATTGCGAGGGTTTTGCGAGGGGAGAATTAACCCCCAAGTCGTGACCCTCGCAAAACCGTCGCAAATTGCGAGGGTTTTGCGAGGGCACAAGGTTGGCCCTCGCAAAACCCTCGCAAATTGCGACGGTTTTGCGAGGGGAAAATTAACTCCCAAGTCATGACACTCGCAAAACCGTCACAAATTTCGAGGGTTTTGCGAGGGGAGAATTAACCCTCAAGTCATGACCCTCGCAAAACCGTCGCAATTTGCGAGGGTTTTGCGAGGGCCAACCTTGTGCCCTCACAAAACCCTCACAATTTGCGACGATTTTGCGAGGGGAGAATTAACCCCCAAGACATGACCCTCACAAAACCATCGCAAATTGCGAGGGTTTTGCGAGGGCACAAGGTTGGCCCTCGCAAAACCGTCGCAAATTGCGACGGTTTTGTGAGGGAAGAATTAAACCCCAAGTCATGACCCTCGCAAAACCGTCGCAAATTGCGAGGGACCAAGCCGTGGCCCTCGTAAAACCCTCGCAAATTGCGACGGTTTTGCGAGAATTTTACAATAATTTTTTATTTTTTATTATTATATTTATTTTAAATTATTAATTCCCTGTAAATCAACCCTGAAATACTATACAAATAAATGCCAAAACTATGTTCATAATCCAAAAAAATACTATAAAAAATTAAAAATAAGCCCAAATAAATATAATTAAAATACTAAAATATAATATAATATAAAATACATAATAAATATCTAAAAAAGTAAAATAATTCACAAAAATAAGTAATAGTGTATAAAGAGTATAAAAATAAATATAACAAGTCTATGTAAGTAATGAAGGAGCAAATTGCAGTAAGGGGGTGGAGGAAGGGAACGAGAGCCCCTATGTGGGCCCGGGTGCTCATCAACTGGATCAAATCCATCGTCAGCATTTGGATCTTCATCTTCAGCATTAGCAGCCGCAATGCGCGCTTCTATCTCCTCTATAGATGGCATAGATGGTGCAGAATACCCATCTTGTCCGACATAGCCGCCATCCAACCACCAAATGTAGACTCGCCGTCGCCTCATGAAGTTCCGATACAAGTCTATTTGTCGATTGAATCTCCGTTCGCACTCGTTGAACCCTTTGCTCTACTAGATGTCCAATATCAACTGGTGTAGGGGAAGATGCATGCGATCCAGCTTTGAGACAGCTCTAGTTCGAACATGTGTCGCCTCCGAGCCTAACCCAAAACTCGTCCCCTTTTGAACCCGCCTTGTGCCTTTACAAACATGGCTTTTTCATCAAAAGGAACAACAGAGTTTACAGTAGTCACTAGACTCGGATCGAGGAGTGCTCGTATGAGATTTCGCACCTCATCCTAAAAAAAAAAAAAAAAAAAAAAAAAAAAGAATTGTCAATAGTAATTATCAAAATAAAATACAAATTCCACGCAAGTGTAAAGAATTTCAACATATTTAATCTATATAGTACCAATGTCTGGCGAGATCGCTCACTGACAAACTGACCCTTTTGTGGCCCGCTCTGAAAGACATGTAATGTCTCAAACATGTCTGTGTAGCTAAAAGAACTCCCCTCCTTGGCCCGCTACATTTATGTTAACAAAATGTAATTATTACAATCTTACATAAATTTGTAATAAAACAATTTAGATTACTAATTAATTAAGTGAAGGTGAATTACCAAACGGTCCTCGTGTTCTGTGAATGAAATAGACCCTCCAAGCATGGGTGCAGACTTACTCCTACGATTCTTTTTGTTGGTGGATGAGAGCTTTTGATACTTCTCTCGATCTCCGCACTCGCAAATGTCATTCCAATACTCGTGCCTCTATCCAATGAGGACATACCCAATCATCCTTCTTCCTCAGCCTAGACATTATGTCCGAAAATCGCGTCCGACACTTCTTTTCCCAAGTTGATCGAATTAGTGAAGCATACTCTTCCCTCCACCGAAAATATTTCTACATGATCATGATTAAGATTTATGATTAACATATAACATAGTACTTAAACGATAAAAAATACTCAAAAATTGCTTACCCCAAATTCTTGAAACCATAAGTCTCGCACGGTTATCGGGACGTGCGTGTATGTCGGATACGAACCAATGAAGTACTACTGTATTATATTTGAAATTTCTCGGACACATTTGTCTGAGCCGGCGAACCTATTTTTGGTGCAATGACAATGTACAACATAGTTATGTTAATCTCAAAAATAATAATAATAATTGAACTAATAATCAACATCTTACAAAGTATGAATATGTTACTTACCCGTTTCCCCGTGGAACAATCCAAGGTCGGGAGTCCGTAACTTGCAACCCAACAGAATGCGAAGCTGAAGCAGTGGATGATTGAAAAGCCGGGGATGGTACTCCCTCATCTCCAATAGAGCCATGTAATGAACGAGGCACTAAAAGCCTTTGTAGCTGAGTAGGGGATGGAGTATAAGGCTCCTGACCCTCCTGACTCCCCTCCCTCAATGATCCTTCATTAGAAGACATTGCTAAAGGAGATGAAAAAAGAAAAATAAGTAACCAATAAAGACGAAGCCCACTCCAAAAGAAGGATGTAAATAACCGTGAATAAAAATGATAAAAGAATAATAACATTGAAACGTTATATCTATTCGCTAGTTTAAAGTAATACAATAATATGTATGATAATGATGGATATGTCAAAATAAACATTGTACTTGTAAATTGAATTTTAAAAAAAATTTGACAGAGTCTCCCCTATAATTGGATATTTCCCGTGCACAAGGCCACCTCAAGATTTGACAACCAAAACGCCGTTACAAACAACAAAGACAGATCTTTTAAATATAGAAAAATTCAAAAGATAACTAGGGGTAATCACCCATTACCCAAGAGGAATGATCACCCATCACTCACGGGGAATGATCACCCATCACTCACGGGGTTCCAATTAAAATGTTAGATATAGTTAAAATCAAGCTAAAAATTATAAATGCCTCTGTCCTTGTGAATTGTCTCATCAATACAAAGAACAATACAATATATAAACTACCTTGTTGTTTACACCACAAAAGAATATAATAAGGAATAACAAAAATCCTCCGGGCTGTACAAGTCTAAACGAAAGATTCCTGCAAAAAAAAGAAGGAGATGAGATTCCCGACAATTAGACAAAATTGTGAAACAAAATTGTATGTGATGGAATTTAAAATAATAAAAATTAAAAGATTCAAGGCATGTAGATTCAAGTAACAAATAAATTGTAAATTAAAATTTGACATGGGATAGTAATGATGCAATAGATTTCAGGATTCCCTCACCATTAACTATATTATTTGTAAATGAATTGAAATCAGGCCTATTCACTAGAATCATTCTCCGATACAGACTCATCATCATCTACTGAGGTATCGCTATTCGTTTCCCATTCATCTTCTTCCTCTTCATTTATAGGAGAATTTTCCCTTGCTGTTATAGCCTCATCATGAACATCCAACATTTCACTCATACCATTCTCATGCGTCAGAATACCAAGATCAACAAATAACGATATGCTGACTTCGTCAGTAGCATCTACTTCTTCCCGATAAGCTCGTCAACCACGGGTGCATCTATTATATGTCGAGCTTTGGTTTTGCAAACCGCCAACCAATCAGATCTTGGCCTCTTACTCCCCGGATATGATGCATAATACACTTGGATAGCTTGTTGAGCTAGAACAAATGGATCATAGTTAGCATAGCTCCTTTTGTGGTTAATTTCTACAAGATTATACTCGCGGATGTACCCCGGTACCACGATTCAATGTTTGATCAAACCAAGTGACATTTAAAAAGAACAATGCTTTGCCGTGGATTACCAGGAAATTGCACTTCAATAATCTCATTTAACACTCCATAGTAATCAGGTCCCGATGCGTCATTTCCAATCCCTTTCACGCAAACACCACTATTAACTCGTTTTCTTTCCCTCCGCATAATCATTAGTGTGAAATCGGAAACCATTAATTATGTACCCACTATATGATTTCACTAGCCTTGACGGACCCCAAGCAAAGTTCCTCAAGCATTCATTTGTAACCATATTTTCCGAATCTTGTACCTAAAAAACATTAGACAAGTTAACCTCGTAATTATGAAAGTTATAGCATTACGAAACTCCATTGAATCCCCAATGGAGTTCCAAATGCAAGTTATTAACTTATGAGACTTACATATCCACTAAACCATTCTCGCAAATTCAAGGCCGATTCTTCTATTGATTTCTATCTCCGATATAGTCGGAGCCGTACTTCGTAAGTGTGCCGTGAATGCCCCGTAATGCATTAGAATTAGATTGAATGAGTCAAAATCATTATGAGGTATCGTTTATCGTATAAAATGTATGAAGTAGTAGCTCGTACTCAATGTATGGCTGCACTTCACCACAATTAAGCAACATATAAATTCTTGCTGCAACGAATTCTTCGTAAGTAAGGAACCGAGTTCGAATTCGTCCTATCACCCGTCCTTGAACATTGCAGATTGACAGCCCAGGTTCTTGCACCCTCTCTAATCGTTCTCCCTCTTCATTACGCGCCGGAATTGTACGTTTTGTTTGTACATGTGGCTCAAAATAATAAGAGAATAAAGTGGATGCTTCCTCAACTAGATAAGCATTGCAGATTGACCCTTCAACTCTAGCCTTATTTTTCACCTTGATTTTCAATTGATGCAAATACCTGTCATTTAAAAAAAAATCGACTTCAGCCACACACGCTTAGATCGTACCTGCTATGAAAAGAATTAGATTGAATGATTCGATTACCGTTCAAACGGGTACATCCACCTATATTGAACAGGGCCACAAACTCTTGCTTCGTAAGGCAAATGAATTAATAGGTGTTCCATTACATCAAAGAATGCAGGTGGAAATATCTTCTCCAACTTACATAACAATAAAGGAATGTCGGACTCCAATTTGGCCATATGAGCTACATTCAACTTAGGAGAGCATAGATCACGATAAAAAAGACTCAACTCCGTCAAAACACCCCATACATTAGAAGGAAGAAATTCCTTCAATGCAATTGGAAGTAGTCTCTCCATGAATACGTGATAGCTCATGTGATTTCATACCGGATAACTTCAACTCATTCAAATCAAGCACATCTTCCAATGTTTGAAGCGTATCCATCCTGGGAGTTGCAATCCCCTCAACCATTCAAGCAAAAGTTTCTTTTGTTCTGATGTCAACGAGTAAACAGACTTTAGGTATAGCCACTTTTCCTCCTCCCACATTCAAGGCATGTAGCTCCGGCCTATGGCAATAAATTTCTAAGTCACGTCTAGCCTTTAAATTGTCTTTTGATTTACCCTTTACCTCAAGAACTCGTATTCATGACATTGTCAAATACATTCTTCTCATTGTGCATTACATCAATATTATGTCGGACCAAATTAGTACGCCAATACGGCAAATCCCAAAAAATACTCCTTTTTGCCCAATTATGAGATATTCCCTCGCCATTACTCCTTCCAATTTCTTTGCATGTTTCTGTAATTTTTTCATAATTAGACAAACTATCCCAGATTTCTTCACCAGTAGGGTATTGCACAGTGCCGTGATGTCTCGTAACCTCTATCATTCCTAAAAGATCTCGTATCCCTCCCGTAAGGATGATCCGATGGTAAGAAACGACGGTGACAAGCCAAACCATGATTGTTTCCCACCATTTTGTAGATGAAAAGACTTTGTATTGCCCATACAATATGGACAAGCCGCCTCCCAGCAGTTGCTCCAGCCACTCAACATACCATATGCAGGAAAATCATTAATAGTCCACAAAAGTGCCGCCCGTAGTTGGAAGTTTTGTTTCTTCGATATGTCATAAGTGGTGACACCTTCAAACCACAATTTGGTTAATTCGTCTATCAAGGGTTGTAAATAAACATCCACCTCGGTGCTTTGGATTCTTGGGACCCGGGATAATGATTGTTAAAAACATGACCGGATCCTTCATACACATCCACGGGGGAGATTATACGGTGTGAGAATGACCGGCCAGGATGAATATTGCTTACCCGACATCCCAAATGGTGAGAATCCATCTGTACATAAACCAAGTTTGACATTCCGTACTTCTTTTGCAAACTCGTGGATACATTCGATCAAAGTGTTGCCATGCTTCAAGTATCACGAGGGTGACTCATGGTGCCTTTCTCCGATCTCGCTCTCTCCATGCCATCTCATGTGTTCACCGTTGTTTTGGAAGTATACAATCTTTGTAGCCTCGGTGTTATCGGGAAGTAATACATCTTCTTGAATGAAATTTCCCTTCTACTTGTGTTCTTCCCAACCTTTTTCTCGTGCATATCGAGGATGGCCACAAAATTTACACTCTCTACGATTCATGTCATCTTTCCAAGAAAGCATGCATCCATTATTGCATACATCTATTTTTTGTACCGGCAAACCCAACCCAGCCCACTAATTTTTTCATCTCGATAGAAATCATCGAGAATCGTATTATCGCTAGGCACAACCTCTTTCATCAATTGCACAACATCGTTAAAGGCTTTACGCGAGAGGTTATTTTCGTACTTAATGTTTAATAACCTTGAAGCCGTGAAAGTCGCGAATGTTGTGTGCATCCATCCCATATAGGAGTCTCTCGCCGCCTTTAACATATCGTAAAACCTTTGTGCCTCCACATTAGGTGGCTCTTCAAAATGGTCTCGCCGATGGAGCTTCAGTGGGGAAAGTCAGGTCCCGCTACGTCTAAGACCATTTCGCGAGACGCATTTTCTTGATGTGAATCAAATTCTGGGATTGAGGTAGACACACTTGAGGGACACTCGAATGGCTCACCATGACATGTCCACCGGTAATACCTAGGCACAAATCCAGTACTTCCACAGGTGGAGCTTAACTTGTGGTCGGATCCAGTATACTTTTTATTCTTACATTTTGCACACGGGCATCTAATTACGCTTGACATTGCATTTGATAAGGCAAATGTCAAAAAAGCCTTAACCCCTTCCTCAAATTCAATAGTGATCCCTTTTACACCCGAAGCGTGCCTTCTATACATCCAACTACGATCCTCCATGACGTCTAAATGAGAGAAAAGAACAATCAACTCAATAATTAAAATCACCCCTTAAACAAAAGGAAGAGAAGTATAATTACATTTTCCTTTCTATTATCTAACAAAAAGAGGTCCAAAACATAGAATTTACAATTGCTATCTTTGGATACAGCTTACACCTTCAATATCTACGTTTTAACCAAGTTCTACATTTAATTGAGGTGAAAAGTACAATTATTTGAAGAGTGAAAATAAATGTGGAAATAAATGAGAAAATTGAGGAATTTGATTAAGATTAAATAATATTAAAGCTAATTATATTCTTATTTTACACATTCCAATGGTTAAATAATAACATTTTATTTATTTTCATTCCAATGTTTATATTTGTTTAAACTCTCTCTATAACGTATATTATTCCCGCTATTATTAACATCCACCTATATATGAAATTATTATTATTATTACTCATTTCATTAGTCCTATTCTTATTCTTATTAGCAATATTATTTTTAATAATAATGCTATTATGGGATATATACTCATGCTCAATCGAATAATACACTCCAAGATAAGGGTAGTTATTCTATTCCACAAGTAAGTAGCGGCAGCATTTTGAAAAATTTTTGACAGAGTCTCCCCGTAATTGGACATTTTCCAGGCACAGTGGCCACCTCAAAATTATACAATCAAAATGCAATTGCAAACAACAAAGACAGATCATTCATTTATACAAAAAAAAAATAAAATAAAAGGATAACTAGGGGTAATCACCCATTACCCAGGAGGAGTAATCACCCATTACTCACGGGTAGTTATTCTACTCCACAAGAAATAGCGGCAGATTTTGAAAAAAATTTGACAGAGTCTCCCCCGTAATTGGACATTTTCCATGCACGTGGCCACCTCAAAATTATACAATCAAAATGCAATTGCAAACAACAAAGACAGATCATTCATTTATACAAAAAAAAATAAATAAAATAAAAGGATAACTAGGGGTAATCACCCATTACTCACGGGGAATCCAACATTTGAATTCAACAAAA
>JANUWF010001823.1:0-127320 GCA_026120185.1 Voacanga thouarsii
TACTCTTGCATTTGAATTAATTGATATGAAAAAAATTGGGTTGTTAAAGATTTGGATAAGGGAGGTTTGGTCGAAGATTTGGAAGCATGAGTATTAGGGTGGTGAGAATTGATTGTGGCAAAAAAATTAGTATTGGAGTTGTTTTGGAATAGCGGGGAGGTTGGTGATTTCCTTTGGTGACCCGAGTTCGAATCCTACCTCTTGAAAATCTTAAGCTTTCTTTTGAATTCCTTTTCTAGTATTCTTCATGCCTTGGCCGAAAACCCCTAGTTAGGTGCCACTTTGAAGAATTTCAAGTGATATAAAACTCTTCTTGATGTATATTAGAGTTAGGGAATACATTAGGGAAAAATCTTATTTTACCTCTTCAAGAATTTTAGCCATAATCCTTTTATTTATTTAATTATTTTAGAGAAATATTTTAACTAAAGTCTTAGATATCTTCTTTGGGTTTAAACGTCACTTTTATAGGAATAAGACTCTATATTTAACTCCTAAGTTCAAGGATTTTAGATAAGGATAAAGTTGTTTTATTTTCAGCTTTTGTTCCCTTGAATTTTCGAAAACCTTAAGCTGGAAAAATTCTGGAAATTTTTCCAGATTCTATCCGCCACCTTGGAGCACCTTTAGCTCAATCCAAACTCTTCTAGGACTAGAGGAAATCTTATCCAAATCCTTGATAAAACCAGATTTTATTTCAATCCAAATTCAACTAGGATTTCTTCCTTATCTTATCAGAATTTCGGCAGCTTGGTATCAACACAAGCTGTCCGAAATTCCAGCCATCTTTAGCTACAATCCAACTCTGTAAATCCTAGCTCAAAACACCTAGAACACTCCTTAACAACTCAACTACCTTAGCTGCACAAAACCAGAATTTCTATCTCCAAAAAACTACTGATTTTTGGTAGCTTGGAAACCAGAAAAATTCGGTCAGCTTGCACAGAATTTTCGTCCAGCTTTGCACTCCAAAACACACGAAATTTTGCACTCCAAAACCTACCAAAACTCTTTGTTGAATAAGCCAAATTCCAGCACCTAAAAACCCCACTCTTCTCCTCTGGAATTTCGTCAAAAACAGCAGCCGAAACAGTCCAGAAATTGTTACTCCTGCACAGAAATTTTCGCACAACTTGCACAAGATTTTTTAGTCATCAACACCCACATAAACTCTTCCTTGTTTGGCCCAAAATTCTGAACACATTCAGCCTTCTTTTGAGCAGTATTTTGGCCAGCACAGAGGAGCAAATTACAGAATATTTTCCTCCATTGCTCCCTCCCAAATTCGGTCAGCATCAAAGGGCACAACAAGCTGAAATTTCGCCCTTGCTGTCCAAGAGACCTAAAGCCATTAGGAGTCTTTCTAAACATCACCATCTAACCCTAAACCAATCTTCTCCAACTCTAAATCATAGAAACCGTCTACCCTCTCCATTCTACACGAAAATTTCAGCAACTTCTCTCTGCAAATTTTCGAAAACTCAAGACTATTCTAAGCCAAAAATAGAACACACCTTAAGGTAAGCACAAATCCTTTCAACCTCTTGATGCCATTTTCTCTAATGAATCTTTTCTCTTTCTTCTTCCCTTAAATCACACCCCATAGAGGTTGATTTCATCTTTTTCCTTAATTTTCGATCAAGAGAAGCAAAGGAGGTAGCTTTTCTCTTCTTCTCAAGCGAACTCGGGACGATCACCATAGGAGTATCGAGATCTCATTACCCGGTTGTTGCAAGGTAAGGGAATACCCACCCTTAATGCCGAAAGTAGAGTTTAATGGTGTTTATTAGCGATATGAACATGTGGTCGTGGTATATGATCTTTGGGGATTGAACAGTTTATTTGGAATGAAATTGGGGATTGCAAATTGTTGTGAAAATAAATGGGATTAGAGAATATTTGAATTAATTGAGACCCTGATCATGATGTTATGTGGTTTAGATAAGGAGGATAATTGAGGAAAGTGAGCTGTGAATTTATCACGTTTAATCGAGGCATATCAAGTAAGTCCTTGCATAAACTCTTTTATTAAATGTTGTGATGGTAAGTCCTTATGTAAACTGTTTTGTTAATTGTTGTGATGGCAAGTCTATGTTGTGAAGCTTTGTAAAGCTATTGTTAAACTATGTTTGCTTGGGTTGTAACCGTGGATATTTACTCTTTAAACGGTTTTGTCAAACTAATGATTTTATCAAGAAAACTATTCTTTCTTCCAAATTTTTAGAAAACTCTTTTAAAGAAAACTACGTTTTACAAAGCCAAGGTTTGAAAATATTGTGAATCGAGGAATTGACGGATATGTTCGTTGAGTACTCAATAACGGTAGGCTAATAATACTAGTCTTGGAAGGCTAGCGTATGTCTTACGGCAGGAGGCCACCTCCGAGAAGATGAACTCGCTTGAAAAGGCGACAGTGTTGGTTGGTCGAGCCGATCCAGAGCTAGCATTTGTACCTGGTATGGTATTATTTATATTCCCGAGCATGGACACCCGGATGGTTTTGTTGGGTGTAGAGATGGAGGAGTATCTCACCCGGTGAGTTGTACACTCACCTTGATCGGAACGCCCAACGTGTGGTAATGCGAGTCCGGACAAGGTGCACAAAGTGTGGTGCCTTAGCCATTTGTTCTCATGGAGCCCAACGTGTGGTGACATGATCTGTTTATTCGAGTGGAGGCTTTATTTTATATAAAGTGTGACAATGAGAAAAACCCACTCCTTGCGAAAAGAGATTGTTTATGACTTGTCAAATTATTTCTACAAATGTTTTGCACTTTGCATACACGTACTATTCAAAACACCATGTGCACACACAAGACTTACTGAGATTTATTCTCACACTGTTTTACATCATGTTTGCAGGAGATAGGTTGTGTTGAGGCAGCGGAGCTTGATAGTAGAGGCTTTGGCTATTTTTCCTATCTTTGTTCTAGGCGAATTTTGTCATTTATACTTCGAACAATATTTGTTTTATTTCGTTTTGCACCAAATTGAGCTCTGATGTAATAAGAGTATTTCTTTATTTATCTAAGTTGATTCCTTTGGAGATTGCCTTTATATTTTATACCTCATTCTAAATACCCCTTGTCCTACGGGACGGGCGACATCCTCGCCCTTTTAGGGTACGTAGTCGTGGGGTGTTACAAGTGGTATCAGAGACATGGTTTAGGCGATTACTTGACTTATGGGGTTCTATTTTCTTAAGTATTCTGATCTGGTGCTAATTTTTATCTTTTGTTTATAGGATGGTCAAAAGAATTGTATCGGCTGTCAGAGACTGGCCCGCTGGCTGCGGCAATCCACCTGTCCCACTACCCGTTGCTGATCCACCCGCGTCTGATTCAGAGAGAGAGCGTGAGCCGTCAGTGTTAGGTGACCCGGGGGTTGAGACGAAGATAGAGGTCGTGGAGAGCTTAGGGGAAGATGAGGGAGATGAGGAGATGATGGAGTTGAGTGAGGGAGAGGTAGATGAGCTAGGGAATGAGGGAGACGATGAGAACAAGGGAGAGATGGTTGGGGTAGAAAGAGAGGACGAGGAGGTAATAGAGGTTGTCCCGGGAGAGAGAGACCGTAGGCAGTCAGCTCTAGGAGGGGTAGGTTCGGGAAAGAGGAAGCTAGAAGAGAGTCCTAAGGGGTGTGACTCCGATATGGACTGGGCGTAGATGCCATGCTAAGGAGAAAGGGGCTAGTTGATCCATCTGACTTGGGGAGTGAGAGGCCTGCGCCTAAGGGTATAGTTAGATTAGCATTGGATGAGCTCTATGAGACGGCCATGAGAGCCAAGAGAGGCCGAGAGGGTGAGTTAGGGCAGCCAAGTGGGAGCGTTGGTTTCGCGAGGAACTACATAGGAAGACCCGATAGCTCCGTGGGGTAGCTGGTGGAACCGGCCTCTGACGACTCCGATACTTCTGTTGAAACTTGGGACAGTCGAACATAGAAGACCAGCAGCTTTTACTTTTCTTTCTTTAGGATTTGCATACTTTTGTTTGTTTATTTCTTTTAAGAAAGCGTGTGGCTCATAGGGCCTATTTATCATTTTAAATAAAAAGGGTATCGTATGAGATGACCCCTTCTTTCCTGCAAAGAATGGTTTATATAACAAGCATGAGTTTTGTTTATTACTTGATTTATCTTTGCACGTTATCATCACATTCTCTATTAGATGAGTACATTGCTATCAACTGGTCATGCATCTAAGCATATTCTTTTCCCCCTTGGTAACTAACTGACCCTGAGTGAATGTGACTAAGATGGCACCAAGGCGTCGAACGGTTGTGCATAGCGAGAACGGTGCGGGGAGAGTGCATCCTCCACCCGGAATTTGAGCGGATGCACCGTTCCACCCCCGACGTGGAAGAGCGCACTGCCACGCGAGTAGGAATTGGCTTTGGAGAGGTCATGGGATGTGACCATGGGTCGGACTTTCGACAAGATGGCCTCGATCATACAAAACTTGACCAAAAGAGTGGAAAAGGTGGCCAGGAAACCACCGCTGGGAGAGGATGAGGCTCTGGAGCATTTCCTGAAGTTCCGGCCTCCCACATTCCGGGGGAGGTGGAACGGGATGAGAAAGCCGAGCAATGGATTGAGCGAGATGGAGGACATCTTCGCTACTTTGCGGTACTCGGAAGAGAGGATGGTGAAGTTCGGCGTGTTTCGGCTGATGGGACCGTCCGAGTATGGTGGCGGTGGGTACGGGGTGATTGGGATAAGGAGGAGCGGGAATGGACGTGAAACGATTTTACGGAGGCCTTCGGGCCAAGTACATTCCTCGATGGGTGGCTGAGAAGAGGGAGGATGAATTCCGGACTCTCGGGTAGGGAGACATGACCAGTGGCCCAATATGCAGCCCGATTCATGCGGTTGTCCAAGTACTGCAAGTGCTTGGTAGACACGGAGACGAAGCGCACCCGACAATTCGTGAAAGGGCTTAGGCCGGAGTTGAGGAAAGCATTGGCCCCATCACCGCCTATATCGTACACTGCTGCTGTGAGACGCGGCTTCTTGGACGGAGAACGAAGATCGGCACCGGCCGGTGAGCCGACCCTTTCAACCAAGTCATCCACCTATAAGGCCTTTCGACAATAAGTGACCTGCGGCCTTTATGCCACTGGGAAATCGGGGTAAGCGAGCCTCGAGTGCCGGTAGCGGGACCGATGCAAGGCAGCTGAATTACCGGCTGTGTGGGAAGTGGGGCCACACCAAACGAAGCTGCTGGGGTAATGGGGGTGTGAGGAGGTGCTTCAAGCTGCGGAGACCCGGGATACTTGAGAAACGTATGCCCCAAACCCTTAAGAAGTGAAGCAGACCGCACCGGCCCAACCAATGGGAGGAAATAGAGGCGCCGTTGCTAGACCAGGCCGGAGTGGGAGGCACGAAGCCCCGAGTAAAGGCCAAAGTTTTTGCCCTGAGCCGAGAGGAAGTCGGAGCGGATGCCGCCGTGATCGAAGGTAACCTTTCTATCCAAGGTTATCTTGTTAATGTCTCGATAGATCCGGGATCCACACACTCTTATGTAAGTAAAGTATGTGCTTCACGTACGGAGCTGGGGAGGAAATGAGCTACCTTATACCCTAGTGGTTAGTTCCCCCTTGGGAAAGGTGGTGGAAGAAGGGAAGAAAATGGGAAGCTGTGGAGTTGAGGTTGGGAAGGAGATTCTAGAGGCCGACCTTATAATCTTGGCCATGGACGGTTATGACTTGATCTTGGGCATGGACTGGTTGTCGAAACACGAAGCTCGTGTGGACTGCAAGGTCAAGACGGTGCAGTTTGTGAGACCTGGACGGGATGTAATTGAATTCAATGGCAAGCGAACGAAGGAATTGAAATTTCTTATTGCTGGAGCTAAAGCCCGGAAGTTGCTCAAGAAAGGATGTGCGGGATACCTGGCGTATCTTTTAAACAAACCGAAGGACCAGTATACCTTGGAAAGTACGGAGGTAGTGAAAGACTTTTCGGATGTGTTCCCTACGGAGCTCACTTTCCTACCCCCGAACGGGAAGTTGAGTTCACCGTGGATCCGATTCCCGGAGCGGAACCGGTATCCGGAACCCCTACCGGATGGCACTGACAGAGTTGAAGGAGTGGAAGGAGCAATTGGAAGAATTGCTAAGGCAAGGTTACATTCGGTCGAGTACGTCACCGTGGGGAGCCCCAGTGTTGTTTGTCAAGAAGAAAGATGGAACCTTGAGGCTATGTATCAATTATCGAGGACTGAACAATCTAACGATCAAGAATAAATACCCTCTACCCTTGATCGATGAGTTGTTTGATCAACTGCAAGGTGCTGCTTGCTTTTCAAAATTGGACCTACGGCAAGGATACTATTAGGTGAGGATCAAAGAAGAAGACATTACTAAGACTGCGTTCAACACGCGGTATGGCCACTACGAATTTGTAGTAATGCCGTTCGGTGTAACCAACGCACCGGCAGTATTCATGGATCTAATGCATCGCATTCTTCAACTATACTTGGACAAGTTCGTGGTTATATTCACCGATGACATTTTGATCTACTCCAAAAATCCAGAGGACCGCGCGGAGCACTTAAGGTTGGTCTTAGAGAAGCTAAGGGAATTCAAGCTTTACGCTAAGTTCAGTAAGTGTGAGTTTTGGCTGAGCTCAGTGTCTTTCCTTGGTCACGTGATAGCCAAGGAGGGGATTAAGGTGAACCATGCTAAGGTAGAAGCCGTAGCTAATTGGAAACAACCTGGAGAACATTACCGAGATACGAAGTTTCCTTGGGTTGGCCGGGTACTATCTGTAGGATTTCTATCATGCATAATCAGATTAAGCGTAGCGAAAACAACAAGAAATCCAAGCCATGGATCATGAGTTTGCAATAAAAACGGGAAAAAGGAGAAGATTGCGTTTGTTACCTTGTGAAGCCGGAATTCAAGAATTTCAGAAACAAGAACGCGAGCGCGATCCAGATTATCCAAAACCGTTCACTGCAGCTCAACTGAAGTCCAAGAAAGAACTCCCTCTAATGATAATCCACACAAGGTTGAATGCTCACAATCTCACAATTCTATGCAAGTAGAATTCGGGAGGCTAGGGTTTTGATCAAGAAGAAAGACGGCTAGGGTTTGATCAAGAGAGAGGTAGAGAAACGGTTTACGTGTTATTGCGTGAATAGTCCGTCTCTAACCCTAAGAAAACCGTTTCCTTATATTTATAGATTTATAATTACCATAAATTGTAACTTAGTCCTTCAACGTCCAATTGTCAACAAATTGGTCTATGAAGTTTACTTAATTACAATTAGGTCCCATGAATTATAACACACTTATAATTCACCTATAAATATATTCCCTTCTCTTAATTAACCCCATAATATTATCAAATAATATATTTGAGCATTCAAACCTTTATTGTGTGTGACCCATCAAGTTTCCTGGTCTTAATGGTAGCATAATATGAATTAATTCTAATAATATCAGAATTAATAATCCTTAATAAAATAAAGGATTAAATTTATTAATTGTATAATTAATAAATCCATATTTAGCATATCAAGAGCGACATCTAGCAATGACTCTTGACCACCCAAAACTCCGAGAAGGTCAAGTGGCTTGACATGAACCTTTCAATAGAAAATTATCGGTGTAATAAACTCCTTTCACCATACAATATCTCATTCGGTCTAGAGCATGGAATTAGTGCCAACTCCCTCCGAATATTATTAATTACGGCCGAATATTTTAGTACTTGTTCAAAAAATCCATTACTCGATATGTGTATCAATTGGAACCATTTCCATCACATACTCGCCTTGGCCAAGTACTTCATGAGTAATAATTTCTACAAGTGGCCTTGAGATATACTCTCATACTATTAGGAGTGGTGAATCCCTTATTGACCCTCTCAACTACTTTCGTTTACTTTACGTTGTACCCAATATCCATCCCATAGACGGTCCTAGATAAGACACCAAAGATTAGAATCAAAGTACAACGCTCGATAAACAAAGTACCTTGGAGATCTCAAGTCTAAGGATACTTGCACACTTATTATAATGAGATTCTATCATCGGCACTAAATAGTTATCCAAGTGATTATCTCGTAGCTAGGTCATCCAATGAACTTGTTCCAAAACAAGCATCCACACGTTAATCCCGAGTATCCCAATACCCACGGATATGAGAACCACCGCTTGATCCAATCAAGAGATATAACATGTGCCAGTCTTGGCGTATTAACAATGTCCCATCTTATTAATACTATGATTGGGGATTATTTAAGTACAAACACTGCATAGTGTAGTAGGAATATCACATCATGATCTCTATCATGATTTTCTTAACACTTGTGTTGTACTAGGGACTTTATCTAACGGTTTGTACACATATTTAGATATAACAATCAAAGCTGAAATATAAAGAATGCCTCTTATTAATTTAATATGCAATATACATGGTACAAGTGATTGCCTCTAGGGCACAACACTTACAAACTCCCACTTGCACTAGAGCCAATCATTCATGTATCGAATACCAAATGACTCAATATGTTTATCATGTTTCTTTTGGAAAAGTGCTTTAGTGAGTGGATCAGCTATGTTCGATCCGTGAGAATTCTCTCTATCTTTACATCTCCTATATCTATGATTTCTCTAATCGGATGATAGCGTCTAAGTACATGTTTGGATCATTGATGAGATCGTGGTTCCTTTGCTCGTGCTATGGCTCCATTGTTGTCACAATACAAAGGTATCGAATCAACAATGCTTGGGCACCACTCCAAGTTTAGTGATGAACTTCTTGATCCATACTCGCTTCTTTAGCTACTTCGAAGCTGCTATGTACTGCGCTCGATGAGTCGAATCGGAAGTAGTCTCTTGTTTGGAGCTCTTCCAACTAATCGCCCCACCACCTAATGTAAATACGTAGCGGATTGTGATTTGAAGTCGTCCTTATCGGACTGAAAGCTGGCATCGGTATACCCTCTTACTTGTAAATCACCATCTCCATATATCAAGAATGCATCCTTAGTCCTTCGTAAGTACTTAAGGATATTCTTTACAGACCGCCAGATGACCCTCTCCAGGATCGGATTAGTATCTCGCTCATCAAACTAAGAGCACACGATACATTGGGCCTAGTACATATCATAGCATACATGATAGACCCAATTGCCGAAGCATATGGAATTCTACTCATGTGATCCCTTTCAACTTGTGTCTTTTGAGACATCGACTTTGAAAGGCTTACACCATGTGTCATAGGTAAGAATCCTCTTTTGGATTGATCCATGTTGAACCTTTTCAGCACTTTGTCTATGTATGTAGAGCTGTGAAAGACCTAGCAACATTCTAGATCTATCTCTATAGATCTTTATTTCCAGAATATAGGTTGCTTCTCCAAGGTCTTTCATGGAGAACATCTTGGACAACCAAATCTTCACTGATTGAAGAGTGGAAACATCATTTCCTATAAGCAATATGTCATCTACATAAAGCAATAGGAAAACAACTTTACTCCCACTAGCCTTCTTGCACACACAAGGTTCATCCATGGTTTGAATGAAACCAAATTCTTTAATTGTCTCATCAAAACGGATATTCCAACTCCTAGATGCTTGCTTAAGTCTATAAATGGACCTTTGAAACTTGCACACCTTTGTGCCATCTTCGGATATGAAACCTTCAGGCTGTGTCATATACACTTCCTCCATCAGGTTTCCATTAAGGAAAGCTGTTTTCACATCCATTTGCCAGACCTCATAATCGTAATGAGCGGCAATGGCTAGGAGTATTCTTATAGATTTCAACATCGCATAGCTGGTGAAAAAGTTTCGTCATAGTCAATACCTTGTCGTTGACGATAACCTTTTGCTACCAAGCGAGCATTATAGGTAACCGCATTACCATCCATGTCAGTTTTCTTTTTTATAACCCATTTACACCATATAGGCTTGATTCCTTCAGGTGGATCAACCAAAGTCCATACTTGGTTTTCATACATGGAATCCATCTCGACTTCATAGCTTCGAGCCATTTATCGGATTACGAACTATTCGAACATCCTCGTAAGTAGTAGGCTTATCGTCATCTATGAGCAATACGTCATTATGGTCACTTATGAGAAATTCATATCTCTTAGGTGCCACTCGTATCCTACTTGACCTACGAAGTTCTTGTGTGTTAGAAGGTTCATCTATTTGAATACATACGGAGTTCGGAAGGTTGATAAATATTTGTTTACTCTTCTTGAACTTCACTAAGTTCAAGCTTGCTCCCACTATCTTCTTTGAACATGGTCTCCTTCTCTAAGAAGACAGCATGTTTTGAAATAAAAACTTTATTTTCAGAAGGAAGATAGAAGTAATATCCAAACGATTCTTTTGGATATCCAACAAACAAACATTTGTCAGACTTACTTTCAAGTTTGTCTGACATTACCTTTTTAACAAAACCAGGGCAACCCTAAATCCTTAAATGAGATACCTTTGGTCTCTTACCAAAGAATAACTCATAAGGAGTGGTATCAAC
This sequence comes from Voacanga thouarsii, assembly GCA_026120185.1. Taxonomy (NCBI): domain Eukaryota; kingdom Viridiplantae; phylum Streptophyta; class Magnoliopsida; order Gentianales; family Apocynaceae; genus Voacanga; species Voacanga thouarsii. The sequence continues at coordinate 10,493 of JANUWF010001823.1, forward strand.
CGTTTTTGACGGAACTCGTTAAAATGTAAACAGCGAGTCTCCGAGTGCGTACCCCCAAAACGATTTTGGTAGGTCTGCAAAAGCCATCAATGTCCTTACCATGTCTAGAAGGGTTCGATTTCTTCTCTCATATACACCGTTATGTTGAGGTGTATATGGTGGAGTCCATTGAGATAATATTCCGTTATCTCTTAGATAACTTAGAAACTCTTGACTTAAGTATTCACCTCCTCGATCGGATCTAAGAGCTTTAATACTTTTGCCAAGTTGTTTCTCTACTTCATTGTTGAAGTCTTTGAAACGGTTAAAGGCTTTAGATTTGTATTTCATCAAATACAAATACCCATATCGAGAATAATCATCAATAAAGGTAATAAAGTATTGATAACCTTCTCTTGCCTGTATTGACATTGGGCCACATACATCTGAATGTACGAGTTCTAATAACTCTTTTGCCCTTTCTCCTTTTCTTGAAAAAGAAGTTTTTGTCATTTTTCCAAGTAAACAAGATTCGCATGTGTCATATGATTTGTAATCAAATGACCCTAAGTCACCCAATTTGTATAACTTAGACACACGCTTTTCATTTACATGGCCTAAACGACAATGCCATAAGTAAGATGAGATTAAGTTATCCTTTTTATGTTTCTTTTTACTTATATTGAGAATCGGATTATACATGTCTAGAACATATAAACCATTGATCAAAGTTGCAGAACCATAATGAATATCATTTAATGAGAAAGAACAACATTTATTCTTAAAACTTAAATGAAATCCGAATAAGTCTAAACAAGCAACTGAGATAATATTTTTCAACAAAACTGGTACAAAATAACAGTTTTGTAGTTCTAAAACTGATCCATAAGGTAGATTGAGATGATAAGTCCCCACAGTTAGTGCAGCAACTTTTGCTCCATTTGCAGCTCGTAGGTTCACGTCACCTTTCTCTAACATTCTACTGTCCTTTACCCATATCTCATTATTAAATAAGATCCACAACCGGTATCTAATACCCATATCTCGTTATTAAAGGCAGTATTAATCTCAATCATAAACATAACATGATTAGAAGTAGAAGTGCTTGCAAGCTTCTCCTTCTCCTTTTTTTCCTTTACAGTCTCCAAGTAGGCCTTGCAGTTACGCCTCCAATGGCCCATTTTGCCACAATGATGACGTGGGCCTTTAGGGGTAGCCTCATTCTTCTTGACACCTCCTCTCGGGCTTAGTAGGAGCGTTCTTCTTCTTCTTAGAAACCTTTTTCTTAGAAGATGAAGAACCTACTAACAAGATTGCCTTATCATCCTTTTTCATAGAGGACTCGGCGGTCTTAAGCGGATTGATTAGCTCGGGTATTGTGGTCTCGGCATTATTCATGTGGTAGTTGATCAAAAGCTGCGAAAAACTACTTGGTAATGATTGTAGAATTAAGTCAATACTTAAGTCATGATCCATTACGAACCCAAGAGACCCAAGTTTTTCAATGTAGCCCAACATTTGCAGCCCATGAGTGGCCATTGAAGCACCCTCAACCATCTTAGCACGGAACAGGTTGTTTAGAGATCTCATATCTCTCTGTTCTAGCTTGTTTATCAAACAGCTCTCTAAGATGGAGGATCATTGATTGAGCATCCATATGCTCATGCTATTTTTGCAGCTCGGGAGACATTGACGCCTGACATGATACAAGATCTTTGTGTCGCTATCTTCTTTGTGCTTCTTGTGGACGACATGCTCTTCGACGAGGAGCATCTTGAGCTGGAGGTGGCGGAATAGGAGCTTCTACCACATAGAGCAACTTTTCTGACTTGAGAACGATTCTCAAGTTTCTATACCAGTCCAAATAGTTTGATTCAGTGAGCTTGTTTGTTTCCAAGATGCTACGCAAGTTTAGGTTTGTCGAAATGATGCAAATGACCTAGATGTAAAGATAGAATTATTAGAATATGTATATGCAAATGCAATGCAATTAATTAGGTCTTTAATTAAGTGCATAATTATTCCATTATTTTACTCAAACCAATAGCCCTCACTATTGACTCGGGGAAGCCCGTTGGAAGCTTTCCTAGTGCACCGGTATCCAAATTCCTTAAGAATAACCTTGGGTTTGCCCAACAAGCCATCCTTAAGTTCATTGGTAGGTATCCAATACCAATTACATCGTATGTAACTACCGGATCATTAGGTGATTAATAGCTTTTAATCTTAAAGCCTTTTGGGCTACCCCAACTTTTCGTCTAAATTTCTTTATGCTTGAGTTTGCCCAACCGGGATAAAGAATTTAGTTAAACACGACCCATTAATTAGGAATTTAATTCCTTTGGAATTAAATTCCATAGCTTGAACATGCCCGATGTCAAGTAGGCTTGGGTTTTCCCAACAACCTGGTCTTGAAAAAGGACTCTCGTTCTTACTATATTAATGGAAGGAATTAGGTTTAATTTTAATTGAGGGATTTGTTCCTTTTAGTGGTCTCATCGTTAGGCATGCATACAATTTATCAATAAGCAGCATAAATTGATAAATATGGTAATAAACAATTACGTGGCATGGTTATGGACTTTCTAAATTAATTTCCTCGAGCCACCAAGGAAATTAATATGGTCAACCCTATGTGTTCATGCATGATACAGGTAGAGGGTCTTACCATCTCGCCTTATTTTGAACGCCATCTTCAAAATCTTGAAAATAAAATTCTACCTCAATCTAACCTATATAATCTAATCACATAATTTCCTAAAAGGAGAAACCTCGAGTTACATTCGAGGAGAGTTAGATGAGAAGAGAATTACATCATAATTTGAGAGAAGGTAGGACACGCAGGCCCTATTTCATTAAAACAAAGCGGTAAAAATGCATGAACAGATATAGTTTGTTTTAGTCCATAACCATCCACCATGCCATTAACTATGCTTAAACAAAATAAACATATACTTTTATTATTCCAAAATCATTATTTTGGGAAAATAAAACAAATTCTAAAATTAACATTTAAGAAAAATACATTAATTTTAAATTTTCAAAATCACTATTTTGAAAAATAAATTGATTATGTTTAATATTTTGTTTAGATGACTACTTACTCCACCTTTCACCTTGTTTTGTGTAGTAATTGTTTAATGATCAAATGATGAAGAATAAGGGTGAAAAGATTTAGAAAAGTTAAAAAATGCATGCCTAGAAGAGATAGGGCGGTGCTACCTAGTTCACTTGTGTGGGTGAGGCGCCTATCTTTAGCAACTTTCGAGTAGAATAGGGAAATATTAAGATTAGGCAAGGCCACGGAGTAACTTAGGCGGCACTCGTATAGGCAAGAATTTTGCCTAGATCATGTTATGTAGGGTTGTCTAACTTATAGCTCTTGCTTTGCAATTTTAAAACTTGGATAACGAGGGAACTATAAATAATACTTCCTAAACCTAAAAGGCTTGCCTTACATTAAAGAAAAAAAACATTAGAAACCTTTGGAGAATACCAGAGGCTAAGAGAATGATGAAGAAGGTCTTGAGAGAGATCGGGAGCATTGTAAGAAGATTATAAAGAAAGAAAGAGTCTCACACTTGCTATGATTTTCCCTCGAAATCTTTCTTTGTAATTATATGTTGTTAATGTAGGGTTGATTAGATCTAATTTTTAATTTGAAGGATGAACCCTAATTATACTACGTGTTGAATTCTCTTTTTGGTTTAATTGAATCCAATAGTAGTATTTGATTACTTGGGCATTATTGTATTGGTAGATTTATTGTGGATGGATTGATTTATTCAGCAGTTGGTTCAACTTTTAATGATTTTGAGAGATGAGATTATGAGCTTGAATACCAAAATAATTAGTTCAATACTTGTTTTTCAACACAGTTAACTGAGAGAAAGGTGGAGGAAAGAACTTGATAATTGGGTTTGTGATATCACGCATAGAGAAAGGGATATTTAGATTTAGGGTTGTTGATTTTATTGTTCTTTAGATCTAATTGTTAAGGTAGAGATACTAGGTGATTGGGCTGGGGTAGGAAACTCATAATTTGAGAAATAATATGGACTTCACATGAGTAAACCTTATCGATGATAAAATTGGTGATTCAATTGCCTAAGTTTGTGTTTGATATTTAGCTAATTTTGGGAAGATTTTATTCAATTTGCATGTGTAAGTATCTCCTTTTCATCCTTTGATTACTCTTTGTAATCTTTGCGACTTTTCTTAGGAGATAGTGATGTATTCTCTCCCAGAAGTAGTTGTATTTACCATCACTTTGGGTTCATTAGCTAAACAATGTATAAAACAAAATGGTGCATTGATGAGTGTGATATGATTGTTTATACGTAACTATTTTTGGAAGTCATATAAAAGTATGTGTATTTACGATATGTCTAAACACTTTAGGACAAGTGGGAGAATTTTTGTTAGATATACTAATAGAGTAAATACAATTTTTGTATTTTGAAATTAAATACAGTATGTTTATATATTTATATATATGAGCACATTTTTGTCTATGAATTATTTAGATATTGCAAGTAAATGTTTATTTGTTAGAAATACGAAAAACTTGATTTATAATTTAATTCAAAATAAATTATCAGCGGTCTAAAATAAATTTAGACAATTTATTTTGGTGAGATGAATTTTAATTACATTGAAATACATGTTTTGACTTTGGTAATAAAATTAAGAATATATTTTGATATATTGGATGGACCATTAATGTTTACTTGTAGAATAGGCCCAGTACAAATAAAACATTAAAAGATTGTCGTACTTATGGAATCTGTCACCTTTAATAGGTAATATCATTTCATAAGTTCTTCTAAGGAGATTAATCTGAACTAAATAATTCAATAGTGTCTAATAAATTCAATTTGTAATGTGATGTGGTCATGATCTTTTATCCAAATTGAATATATGACAATTGAGGATTTGAATAAAGAGAACGCTACGTGGTCTATCTTGTATTATTCAAAGTATTATATTGATCGATTAGGGTAATTTGTTGAATAGAATCAATCATTGAATATAATTATTGACTCCGATGGTGCGATTAGACTAAAGAGTGCTGAATTTACATTCTTTTTAGTCTCAAAATCCTCGCAAATTGCGAGGGTTTTGTGATGGACGTTCAAAAATTTTTTTTAAAATATTTTTTTAAAATAAATCGCCGTCGTAAAACCCTCGCAATTTGCGAGGGCATAAATACCGTCGCAAAACCGTCGCAAATAGCGACGATTTTGCGACGGGTATTTTGGCCATCGCAAAACCGTCTGAAAACCGTCGCAAATTGCAACGGTTTTGCGACGATTTTGGTCAACTCGTGACTTGTTTGAAAATCGTCACAAATTGGTCGCTATTAGCGACGGTATTGAAGCCGTCGCAAAAAATTCGTCGCAAATCGCGATTTTTCCTATAGTGATGGTTGCAGAGATGCATGGTCTATTGTAGGGTTGAAAACAATGTATTAAGAGGAAACTTGACAACATTCTTATCCAAATTGATTTATTGGCATTGTGTCAGCAATACTAGAACAACTATGTAATTAGTTTTGGACTAATTTAATTAATTAATTAATTTCTTGAATAATTTTATATTAAAATCAAATGACTTAATTAATTAATATATATAAGTGAGTTATTTAATTCGTCTTGAATTAATTATGAAAAACTTTAACCCACTAAGGTTGTGAGTGATAACTTTTGCTATTTTGGAAATAAAGAATATGTTGGATCGATCAATCATTGGATATAATTATTGACTTCAATAATTGCAATTAGACCAAGAGTGCAGTTACGTCCTTTTAGTGGAGTGGAACGTAATGAATAAATTATTTTTGTTGACAAAATAATTTATTGGAGTTTAGTCTAACTGTATCCGGTCAGATTCCTTCAGTGGCTCCTAATTATGGGATTATAATAAATTATAATTTATTTATAATTTATTAATGAAAAATTGCAGAAAACCCAAAATTGTATTTGAGATAGAATAGGATAAGTGAAAATAGTTATACCCAACTATACTTTTCTTATTCTATCAAAATTCGTATTTTGAGGTAGAGTCAATTATACATATTGGTTTATGACTCTATTTTCGATATACATGAGAAATAACGTTCTTGTTCTCTCAGTTTCTTTGTGAGCTCACCCTCAACAAAGAAAAACAGAATACGATTAGTAATTTTCTAATTTAAGGAGATTACATTGAAGAAGATTTGGGGGTCTGGAACATTACCAGAAGGCCAAAGATTTCAAGAATCGTATTGGTGAATGCGATATCTATAAATGTATTATTTGTTTTCATGTATTCTTAGGATTTAATTTGGTTGACACATAAGCATATCGATCATATTTTCTCACAATTGGTATCACAGACAATTTTTGATCTGTGTTATATGTTAAGATTAAATCTTTTATACATATATTTAGTTGAGCGGTGTAGGAATAATGCATTTATGTTCATGGTGAATGATTTGATTAATTCTAATTCAAAATAATTTTATGGCCATAGTTTTTGATTCGGTGAATATGTATAAGTATTATCAAGTCTTGTAACAGAAGGGGTAGATTATGTCTCCATGTTTCCTTTTTGAATTAATTTTATATTTTTTTATTATATTAAAACAAATTTGTAAATGCTACATGAGGTTGGTGGACGAAAAAGACCGTAGTGAATTGCATATTTGTAGCATAGGTCGCGTAGCCAAAATTGAAGCATGTAGAATCGTGGCTTCCTTCATCCGAATTGCCAAATGTCTTCTATTCCTTAAACAATTTGAAGACTGGTTATGACTTAGCTAGGTGGGCCAGCAGGCTTGGCCAACGTGCTTGTGGACGAGCAAGTAGCCTAGCGCCTGGGTTGGCCCAGCTACGCCTAGGCCTTGTTGCTTGGGCGCTGGCTTAGGCTAGTAAACGCTGGGCTGGCCCATTTGGGTCAGCAGATCTAGCATGTGCACCTGGGCTGGGCCAGCAGCTTGGCAAGACCAGCTTGAGCCTGGGCTAGCTGCGCCTAGGCCTTGTTGCTTGGGCATTAGCCTGGGCTAGCAAACGTTGGGCTGACCCATTTGTGTCAGTAGATCTAGCATGTACTGAACTGGCTAGTATGCTCTTTAATTAAAAAAAAAAAATTGAGAGGAATGCTAGTGCTGTGTTTTGAACCCAGGACCCTAGCTAGGAAGTGGAACATTCTAACCACTACTCTAGTGAAGATTATGTGACAAGGACTTGCTCTAACAGAATTATATGGCAGAAGATTGAAGAGTTGGCTATTTTGTTAGCCAATTAAATTTTCAATTGTAATTTTATAATTTTATTTTTGAGTCTAGGTTGGCCATAAAATTATTTTATTTTATAGTTTTTACTATTTAATTTAATTGAATTATGTGTCATTCATGTTAACATATCATATAGTTTGCATTAACGCCGCTCTAGGTACTATTTAGTTATGACAAAATAAATTAATATTTTTTTATTAAATTAAAAAAATAAGTATAAAATGGTTAATTTTAATTAACCTTAGACCTCCTCTATTAGCCTATTAGCAAAATTAACGTTTGCTTCGTGTCATTTTAAATGGTCTCCCTATAGGAAGGCTACATTTTATTGGTTACTAGATTGTGTATCAAAATTTTAATAATTTTTTTAAAAATTTAATTCATTCATAATTACCTTATAGGTGATGTGATTGGATTGGAAACTTTATATATATATATATATATATATATATATATATATATAAAATTGAATATAGGGGTTACACTTAAATTAAAGATATTATAGGGACTTCCTATAAAATATCCAAATAATGTCTATGACGGCCAAAAATATTTTAACAACACTAAAACCAATATTTCATTTAGATGCAAGGTATATTAATTTTAGTTGGATGATCTAGGCCTAACTATAAATTATATTGTTATCTCCTATAGAGGTGCATATTACTTTGGAGTTTTAGGTTGTGGATCTTATCCTAACTATAAGTTACATTATTATCTCTTATAGAGGTGCATGTTACTGTAGAGTTTTAGATTATCGTATTTTGATAGTAGTTTCTATTACTACTTAAAATATTATCATTTTGATCATGCATCATGTTATACTATTTTGATCATGCATCATGATATGATGAATGACTTATATATTTTATTTTATTTTATTTCAGAAAATGACTTCTAATACTTTATCCCAAATTTTAACAAAAAGCCAACTGGTTGGAAAAAATTTTATTGATTGGAAACGGAACCACATAATCATATTTACTGCTGAGAAGCTCAAATACATGTTGTCCTGCTAAGCCTACTGAACAGTCCACGCGCAAATAAAAGGAGGCTTATGATAAGTGGTTGAGTTCTGATGAGATGACTCTCTGCTACATTTTGGGATCTATCTCAAATATGTTGCAACAGAAATATGAGAACATAATAATCGCTATAGACATTATGAGAAGCCTCCAGCAAATGCTTGAGCACAAAGGATGTTAGGCCTGTCAAGCAGCTATGAGGCGCATAATGAATATGCACATGAAACCTGGAACGCCCGTGAGGGATCATATGTTAGAATTGATTGCTCAGTTCAATGTGGCAGAGGTCTTAGGGGCTGAAATTAAGCCTGAGACTCGGGTTGATATGGCTCTAGAAACTCTCCTGGAAATGTTCTCGCAATTAAAAGTTAATTATAACATGAACAAGATGGAGATGTCTCTTACAGAGCTGATGAAGGTGCTTGAGAGCGCCGAGGCTACCCTAAAAGTGGAAAGTGTCAACGCTCTTGTTCTAACTCATACTGGATCTTTCTCTTCCAAGCATAAGGGCAAAGGAAGAAATAAGAAGAAGTAGAATAATAAAAAAAAGGCCTAAGCCATAGGTTAAGAAAGCAAAAGTGGATGAAAAGCCCAAAGGCAAATGTTTCCACTACAAGCAAAAAGGACATTGGAAGATACAATACCCAGATTACTTAGCTAAATACAAGTAAGGTACTGGTGAGTTATCCTACAGTGAAACTTGTTTCGTGGTTGATTCTACAAATACTTAGATAGTAGATTCTGGAGCCACTAACTATGTTTGCAATTCATTGCAGGGGTTCCAAATAACTAGACATCTCAATGAATGAGAGCATAATCTAAGGGTTGGCACAAGATCAGTGATATCTACAAGAGTTGTTAGAGATGTTTATCTTTATTTTGATAATAAACATTTGGTTTTGAAAGATTGTTATTATGTTCCCGACATTTTATCGAAATTTGATTTCAGTTTCTTTGTTATTCAAATAAAAATATTATGTTAAATTTTATAAATTATTAGGAGAGATATTTTTGAATAACTCTTTGATATGTCGTGGATATTTAAATAATGATCTGTATGTTTTGAAACCTACCAACAGTTCATTATATCATACTGAAACTAACAAACGCATTAAGTTATCTCCTACTAATAAGACTCTCTTATGACATCTTAGACTTGGTCATATTAATCTAAATATGATTCAAAGACTTGTAAAAGAAGGTCCTTTAAGCGACTTAAAGGTAGAATCTTTTCAAATTTGTGAATCTTTTTTGGAAAGTGAAATGACCAAAAGATCATTTCCTTCCAAAGGAAATAGAACAAAGAAAGGCTTAGAATTAGTGCACTCTGATGTATGTGAACCAATTAGTGTCCAAGCTAGAGGTAGGTATGAGTATTGCGTTACTTTTACGGATGATTACTTAAGATACGGATATGTTTACCTAATGACTCATAAGTCTGATGCCTTAGAAAAATTCAAAGAATTTAAGGCTGGGATTGAGAAACAGTTAGGCAAGAACATTAAGACACTGCGATCAGATCGAGGTGGAGAATATCTATCCCATGACTTTAGATCTTACTTGTTACAAACTGAAATTTTATCCCAACTAAGTGCACCTGGTACTCCTCAACAAAATGGAGTGGCAGAAAGGAGAAACAGAACCTTGTTAGACATGGTCAGAACAATGCTAGGCTTCTCTACACTCAGTACATCCTTTTGGGGATATGCTATACAAAATATGACATATATATTAAATATGGTTCCATCAAAGTCTATCCGTAAGATTCCATTGGAATTGTGGAATGGGCGGAAGCCTAATTTGGCACATATTCGTATTTGGGATTGTCCTACATATGTGTTAAAGGGAAAGATAGATAAAATGGAATCATGATCAAATTTATGTCTGTTTGCCAGGTATCCAAAAGGAACAAGGGGATACTACTTCAATAGTCCTCAAAATAAGAAAATATTTGTAAGTACAAATGTAATTTTCTTGGAGGACAAGTACATAGAAGAACGTGGATCCAAGAGTAGGGTTATTTTGGAAGAAACCAAGGGAGATAATCCCAAGTAAATAATTACAGAAACTTATACTTAAGATTCATGTAGTGGATTCGTATCTATGCCATTTAAAATGCCAGATTCCAGTAGGAGAGAAATAGATGTTACGCCTTCTATACCTACTGGCTCTTCGGCACATAGAGTAGAAGATCCTCCTGCCTTTGTTCAAAATTCAGTCGTTAAGGAATCAGCAGATCTGGTTCCAGTCAATGAGGAGGAAGAAAGTCCAATCATCCAAGAACCTCTACAGCTTAGACATAGCGGGAGAGTTATTCAACATCCCTCTAGATACTTACACTATGGAGAAGCTTTTCAAGCAATCTCTTTTGAGAAAGAAGAGGATCCCACTACGTATAAAGAAGCTGTTGAGGACATAGACGTGGACTATTGGAAGAGTACAATAGATTCAGAAATGAAATCCATGTACACTAACTCCGTCTGGGAACTTATGGACCTACCTAATGGGGTAAAACCTATTAGATTCAAATGGGTCTACAAAAGAAAGAGAGGAGTAGACGAGAAAGTGGAAACTTTCAAAACTAGATTGGTTGTTAAGGGTTATACTTAACGAGAATGTATTAACTATGAGGAAACCTTCTCACTTGTGGCCATGCTAAAGTCTATAAGAATCCTCTTATCCATTGCAGCTCATTTCGACTATGAAGTATGGCAAATGGACGTCAAGACAGGTTTTCTTAATGGAAATCTTGATGAATGTATCTACATGGTACAACCATATGGTTTTATCCAAGAAGGTCAAGAACAAAAAGTTTGTAAGCTGAATAGGTCCATTTATGGGCTTAAACAAGCCATTAAATCTTATGGTTTTAATCAGCATGTTGATGAACCATGTATCTATAAGAGAAATATAGATGGTAAGGTGATTTTTCTCATACTATATGTTGATGACATCCTTCTCATTAGAAGTGATGTAAGAACATTAACATTAGTGGAAAATTGGTTGGGTAAACAGTTTGATATGAAGGATTTGGAAGAAGTAAGATATGTTCTGGGCATTTAGATCCTTTGAGATAGAAAGAATAGATAGATAGCTTTATCCCAAGCTTCATATATTGACAAAATACTGACGAGATTTTCAATGCAAAATTCCAAGAAAGGTCAATTGCTTTTCAGACATGAAATTCAATTATCTCAGAAGTATAGTCCTAAAACTCCTAATGAAGTTGAGTACATGAAATGAGTTTTTTATGCATTAGCTGTAGGACGTCTCATGTATGCTATGCTTTGTACTCGTCTAGAAATTTGTCATGCTATTGGGATGGTCAGCAGATAGTAGTCAAACCCACGACTGGAACACTGGACAACAGTGAAGCATATATTCAAGTATCTTCACAGAACTCAATGATATATGCTAGTTTACTCAACTCTAGAATTTGTTCCTATAGATTACACTGATTCTAATTTTCAAGTTGATAGAGATTTTCGCAAATCCACCTCAGACTCTATTTTCACCTTAGGTGGTGGTGCAGTTGTGTGGAAAAGTATCAGATAATCTTGTATTGCTGACTCTACAATGGAAACTGAATATCTGGCAGCTTGTGAAGCAGCTAAAGTGGCGGTATGGTTGAAGAAGTTCTTGATAGAACTTGAAGTGGTTGCTTCTGCATCTCAAGCCATTAGTTTGTACTGTGACAACAATGGTGCAGTGGCCAATGCAAAAGAACCACTCAGCCATCAACATGGTAAACTCATTGAATGTAAATATTACCTACTTAGGGAAATTGTTCAACGTGAAGATGTAGAAGTATGCAAGATTTCTTTTGCTGAAAATCTTGCTGATCATTTTACTAAAAGTTTACCAGTAACCATTTTTTGAAGTCATATAGAAAGCATGGGTATTTCTGGGAGAATTTTGTTAGATATGCCCATTGAGTAAATACAATATTTGTATTTTGAAATTAGATAATGTATATTTTTATATCTTTATATGTCTGAGCCTGTTTTATCTACGAATTATTTAGATATTATAAATCAAGTGTTTATTTGTTAAACACAAAAAGACTTGATTTATAATTTAATTTGAAATAAATTATCTGCGATTTAAAATAAATTTGGACAATTTATTTCGGTGAGATTCTCTTAATTTTATTAAAGTTTGTCTTGGACTTTGGTAATAAAATTAAGGATATATTTTTATATATTGAATGGACCATCAACTTTTTTTTGTGGAATAAACCATACAAATAAAATATTAAAAGATTGTCATACATAATACCTTAATCCTGAGCAAATAATTATTTATATTTACTAATTTGAAGTTCCTTGAGTTATCAAAGAGTGAGATTAACTAAATAATCAATATCTCAGTATCTTAGGAATTAAAGTAAAATAAATATGAAATAATTATTATGCAATATGGAATCTGTCACCTTTAATAGGTAAGATCATTTCCTCATGAATTCTTCTAAGGGACAATTAAATCTGAGCTCAGTAATTTAATAGTGTATATTGAAAGTATTATATTGAGGCACAGTGGTCATACTACCTCATTCAAAGTATTATATTGATCGATAGGAGTAATTTGGTGGATTGATCAATCATTGGACATAATTATTGATTTCAATAATTGTGATTAGACTAAAAGTGTAGTTACGTTTTTTTAGTGGAGTGAAACGTAATTAATAAATTATTTTTGTTGACAAAATAATTTATTGAAGCTTAATCTAACTGTATCCGGTCAGGTTCCTTCAGTGGCTCCTAATTATGAGACAATAATAAATTATAATTTATTAATAAAAAATTGCAAGAAACCCAAAATCGTATTTGAGATAGAATATGATAAGTGAAAATAGTTATGCCTAACTATACTTTTCTAATTTTATCAGGATTCATATTTTTAAGTAGAGTCAACTATACATATTGGTTTATGACTCTATTTTCGATATACGTGAGAAACAACGTTCTTGTTCTCTCAATTTTTGTGTGAGTACATCCTTAACCAAGAGAGAACAATAAAATACGATTAGTAATTTTCTGGTTCAGGGAGATTACATTGAAGAAGACTTGGGGGTCTGGAGCATTATCAGAAGGCCAAAGATTTCGAGAATCGTATTGGTGAAGGCGATATCTATAAAGGTATGATTTGTTTTCACGTATTCGTAGGATTTAATCTGCTCTTGTTCTCTCAATTTTTGTGTGAGTACATCCTTAACAAAGAGAGAATAATAAAATACGATTAGTAATTTTCTGGTTCAAGGAGATTACATTGAAGAAGACTTGGGGGTCTGGAACATTATCAGAAGGCCAAAGATTTCGAGAATCGTATTGGTGAAGGCGATATCTATAAAGGTATGATTTGTTTTCACGTATTCTTAGGATTTAATCTGGTTGATATATAAGTATATTGATCCTATTTTCTAACAAAATGCCCGTCACAAGTAAAAGAAAAAAAAAGAAAAAAAAAAAGGAGAACGGTGGAAAAAGAAAAAAAAAAAGGTACTAAAGGCTATTGGAAAGCTTTGTATTTATGTTGGAGTTTTTGGCCTACAATAGATACGTGAATTGGATTTCACGATTTGGTGACCAAGAAAACAAAAAGAAACAAGAAGAAGACAAAATAGGAAAGCCATATATAGTGACGCACTCAGAGGAAGAGAGAGAAGAGGTAGAGAGAGATGCTCTCATCCCACTAGAGTCCTCTTTCTGACTCTCATTTCCATTGTAGCCGATTATAGGCCTTCATGCTATCCCAACCATGCAGGTTCTTCCTTCTGGTTAGTGCTGCATTTCTCCGTTTCTGGTGCTCTACATAAGTGATCCGGTGACTTGGTGTTCGGCATACGTTACGTGGCCGATTTTCCTGGTTTTATTTGTCCTTCATTTCTGTGTTGGTTCTTGAAGTCGAGGTGTCCTTGGGTTCAGTTATCCTGTACCTGATTCTCACTGGCATCCCAATCTCAAATTCTTCTACATTTTCCTGGGTTATCTTGTCGTCCTTGGTCTGTTCTGTCTATCTAAGGTATGTTAGCATCCGTATTCAGTTAACCGGTTTTCCATTTTCTAAGCCTTCCTTCTGTTCTGTCCAGAAGCTAGTTTTCATATTGAATTATTTCTTCTCCTGAGCTGGTTGTCCATCCTTCTATTCCTGGCTTCAGAGGCTTCTTCGATCTGTTTAAACCATCTCCTTCGATCGGAAACCGGTTTGATCGTTGTTGGAAACCATCCTGGTATTCAATATTCCATTTCTGCTAGGCTCCATTTAGAAGCTTGTCCTGCCAGAAATTAATAGCCCCAACGAATTGTCAGACCTTTTTCCCCTACTCTCCCAAGAATTCCCCTACCTACTCCAACCCCCGCATGTAGTCCTTCACGTTAACTACTCCACTAACTTGCTGTTCCCGTCCTCCTTTCTATGTAAGACAGATTAGGCATGCAGTACCTAACCCGGGGTATTCTAGTTCTTGTATTCAGCTTAGCATCACCAACTTGTGTGTCTTTTTCTGTTCTTTTTTCGTGCCTTGGGCTGGACCTCATGGTCCAGACCAGAAGTAGGAAGCTAGGTGTTTTTGAGGGGACAACTTCAGCTATTAATTCCATTACTGTCTCCCCTTCCGTGGGCATGGATAAGCCAACTGAAAATGTCCTTCCCCCACCTTCTTCTCGGGCAGATATTCAGTCCATATCTATTGACCTTCACATGGCTCCTCCTCCACCTGATCATGCTGGTTCGGACCCCCCCTCCCCTAGTGGGGACACAGACTCAAAACATCCCAGCTATCCCGTCTGCTCCTAATGGCCCCTTAGTGGGTAACAATAACTTGCCTCCCACCATACCGTTGCAATCCTCTCAACCCTCTCGTTCTTGGCCTAATATTGTGAAGGGAAACCGTGACCAACAGAATGGAATGCGTCTAAAGCATATCCCTTGCGCGGGTAATGTCATTGAGTTGGAAGAAAGGGACTTCGTGGAAACTACGGGTAAGCTTGGTTTCTGTCTTGTGGGGATGTTTGCTGGCAGGTTCCCCGGAATGAAAGCAGTAATGGACCTCACAAAACAATGGGGAGTTCAATCCAAGGTGCACTCCTATACTATGGGATGGCTTATATTCTGTTTCCAAACTGATGATGATAGACAGCAGGTCCTCCGGGGGGGGGGGGGTCCTTATACTATATTTGGGCGATCTTAGATACTTAAAATAATGCCATATGACTTTGATTTTTCTCTTGCTGAAGTGAGCATCATGCCTATATGGATTACGTTTCCTGCCTTACCTCTCGAGTGCTGGAACATTACTGCCTTAAGCAAAATCGCATCGGCTGTGGGTATACCGATCATGACGAGATATGCTCACTTGCAACCTTTGATCGCCTATCTTATGCTAGAGTCCTTGTAGAAGTTGATGTGGCCTTGCCTCTGGTTAAGACGATACCAATCAAGATGCCTTTAGGTAAGATAAAAAACCAGGCTGTTAAATTTGAGTTTGAGCCTTTGTACTGTTCACACTGCTGCAAATTTGGCCATGCTACTGAGGCATGTATGGGGGAAAACATTAAAAGAAAGGAGAAACAGGGAGCTAACAGAAATGCAAGGAACGGAGAGGGGAGAATGGGTACTACTACGTCTCCTATAGGCCAAAGTCAGTCCCGGTTAGACAAAATCAAAATTTGAGATCATCATCCCAAACCCGGACTGATGCCATTGGCGATGTTAGCAAAGACAAAGGGAAACAACCGGTTCTTAATTTGGACCAGAATATCCTAAGCAGTGAGCATACAACTGACATCCAGGATCATAGTGGCAATGCTACAGTTGACGTCATTTCCTCATCTAATGGACCTATCAATACTCACACTAGAGGCCAATTAAGGGTTAGGCGTAGGGGACGACTGCATTGGCAGAAAAAATTGAATACACAATATTTCTTCTCTTCTCGCTTAGGAGGTTATGAAGAGGAGGTGCTAGTGACCATGGGGAATACTGGTAAAGTGACTACTCAGGTAACAAAATTTATCTCTTCAGTATGGAAAAAATATGCCCAGCGGAGTGTTGACTTGATTAGTGCCCAAGGGGCACTAGTTAGTCCACAATGAGAGTAGCGTCTTTGGAATATTCGAGGGTTCAACATGACCCTCAAACAACATGGGGTTTGGAATTTTATTTCGACTCATCGTGTTGACGTTATTGGATTGTTGGAAACAAAGTTGAATGCTGATGGGGTGGGTCACATTCTACAACATAAGTTCGCTAATTGGTCGGCCGTTCACAACTTGAATGAATCGGATGGAGGCGAGTGGTTATCCTATGGAATGATGCTACGGTGGATGTTTCTTTACTTCATTGCACGTCTCAAGCCATCACTTGTGAGTATTACTTGTATGATCTCACATGCTACATATTCTTTCTCCTTTATCTATGCTTCCAATTCGATTTACGGCTAGAAGAATATTATGGAAGGACATTCGGTCCTTATCTTCATCAATTTACGGTTCGTGGATTCTTATGGGTGACTTCAATACTTATTTACATATTGAGGACAAAATAGGAGGCTCGGTGCCATCATCTTATGAGATTAGGGACTTTGTTTCCCTATGTGCGGACATTGGATTGGAGGACCTACCTTATGTCGGATCAAGATATACTTGGACAAATTCTAGAGTTTGGTCCAAACTTGATAGGGTTATGGGTAATGATGCATGGTTTCAATGCCCTACACGAGGCTTCGTTGAGTTTCTCCCTATTGGGTACTTATCTGATCATAGTCCTGCTATTTGGTCAGTGGTTGACAACATCGGGAGACTTGCGCGTCCATTTAGATTTCTTAATATCTGGGCTGAACATGATCTGTTCCATAATATTGTTCAAGAGGTTTGGGATCAGGAGCTCTTGGGTTTCCACCGAGTTCACTCTTTGTAGACGTCTAAAGATGCTTAAGGGATACTGCGGAAGCTAAACAAACGGGAATTTTCTCATCTTTCTGAACGCGTGGAAAAAGCTAACCAGGAAGTTCTTAATGCACAACAGCTATTACTTGGCAACCCAGGAGATCAAACACTTATTGCACAATTCAAGGATTGAAAAAGATCCGCCTGGCGATTGGCGGAAGCAGAAATGAAGTTCTACCAGCAACTTGCAAAAGGAAGGTATGTAGCTCTCTCTGACAAGAATACCCGCTACTTCCACAACATTGTCAAGCGTAATAAAAAGCGGAACTTTATCTCTTCTATCTCTTTGGAGGATGGTACAAGAACCAATAGCCCAATCGCTCTTGCGGACGAATTTGTTAATTACTACCAAAAGCTACTTGGGTCTAAGGATGACTGTAGGAGCATTAATATGGATTTTGTCAGGGCTGGTCCCCTTGTTCCTCATGATCTGCTGGTTGACTTGGTTAGAGAGGTGACTACACAGGATATCAGATTGGCTTTGTGGGACATTGGGGATTCCAAAGCACCGGGACCGGATGGTTACTCGGCACTATTTTTTAAGAAAGCTTAGAGCACGGTTGGGCAGAGTCTGTGTGATGCAGTAAAGGAATTCTTCAGTTCGGGGAAAATTCTTAAACAGATCAATCATTCTATCATTACCCTGGTCCCGAAGAATGATCATGCTGATAGGGTGGGTGATTACAGACCTATTTCCTATTGTAATGTGGTTTATAAGATCATATCCAAAATGCTTGGTTGATAGACTCAAGATGGTGGTTCCTCATTTGGTGGACGGAGCACAATCTGCTTTCATTCATGACGAGGCTCATGATCGATAATATCCTACTAGTCCAAGAAGCTGCTGCGAATGTATAGTCGAAAAAGAGTTTCTCCAAGGAGTACATTGAAAGTGGATCTCAGGAAAGCCTATGACTCTGTCAACTGGGATTTCTTATTGGACTTACTTACTGAGCTTGGATTCCCTCATCTATTTGTGACATGGATTAAGCGAGTGTGTGACCACTACCTCCTTCTCTGTTGCTATCAATGGAAATGTGCATGGCTACTTTCTCTGGAGCTAAGGGTGCGAGGCAAGGTGATCCTCTCTCTCCACTTGCTTGTTTGTTATCTGTTTAGCATATTTCTCTAGGGTGGTCAAAGTGCATACTCTTGGGACATCATTTAATTACCATTCGAACTGTAAGGACTTAAGGGTTACCCACCTGGCCTTTGCGGATGACCTCATGCTATTTGCTAGGGGAGACAGTCCTTCTTTCCGTATCCTCCTTGACTGTCTAAAAGAATTTAAAAGATGCTCAGGTCTTGAAATCAATAAGGATAAATCCAGTATTTATCTTGCGGGGATTGCTCCAGATATTCAAGAAGCGATTATGGCAGATACGGGCATACCTATTGGAGAAATTCCTTTTCGCTACCTTGGATTACCAATCATGAACGGTAAAATTAGACTAACTCTCTTCAAACCATTGATTGATCGTATTGTCTCTTTTATTGGTAGATGGTCTGCTCGTTCTCTCTCTTTTGCTGGGAGGCTACAGTTAATTCAATCGGTGCTCCAAGGGGTCGAATGTTTTTGGCTGTCAGCTTTTCCTACCTCTTCTGCTATTATATCTCAGTTAGAAAGGATGACACGGGACTTCCTGTGGAACTCAAATTACCATCCGGTGGCTTGGAACACTCTTTGCCTCCCCAAGACTGATGGTGGCCTAGGTTTGAGGAACTTAAAAATCTGGAATGGAGCGCTACTGTCTCGAATTATTTGGGACGTACACGCTAAGAAGCAATCCTTGTGGATCAAATGGGTGAACCACTACTATTTGAAGGGCGGATCCATTTGGGATATTGAAGCTTATAAGGAACATTCCCCATTGTTTAGCAAATTGCTGGCAATAAGGGACGTGATCGTAGAACGTGAAGGAGACTCTCACCGCGCTGCTGCTCTTCTTCAGTCATGGGACAATTGTATTACTTATTTCACCGCTCTTGCTTATGACTATCTTAGAGCTACTTCACATCCAGTGTATTGGGCCAAGACTATATGGAAACAGGGATTAACGCCCAAAAACTCATTCATTCTTTGGTTATGTGCGAAGGGAAGGTTCAAGACCAAAGATGCACTAGTGTTCAGACCGGATGATTTGACATGCCCTTTATGTAAGTACCAGCTTGAATCGATGAATCATTTGTTCTTCAAATGCGCGGTCTTGACTACCATCTGGATAGAAATTAAATCTTGGTTAGGACTTCCTCAGTCTTTGAATTCTGCAAAGGCTTGTCTTAGGTGGTATAAGCATGGCAATAGGGGTACCTCATGGGTTTCTAAGGCCAAGTCTACTTCTTTGTCGGCCACTTTTTATTTCATTTGGACTGCCCGAAACAAGGCCATCTTTGAGGGTGTAGTCTGCCAATCGGAAGCTATAGTGAAGAAGATAAAAAACGCATGTGTACACTGTAATTTTTGCATTGTACCCTCATGTTAGGACTAGTTTTGAGACATGTACTGAGATTCTCTAGATTGTAGTCTCCTCGACTGCAAACTAGTTTTTCATGTAAATTCTTATTGATTAATATTACAATATTTACATTTGCATCCAAAAAAAAAAAAAAGAAAGCCATATATTTTTTGTTTGATTTTGTCCAATTTATACGTGACTTAGTTCACGGTTTTGGACAACACGGGAAACATAAATATGAAAAGCTTTTCGTTTTTTTTCTTCCAAAAAGTGACGCCACCATTTTTTTCCTTTTAGCTATTTTTATTTTTTGTCTTCCTTGGTTTTAGCTCTTCCAAGAATTTCTCTAATATTATTATTTTTTCACTTATTATTCTACTTTTATTGATAAATAGCTTACAGGAGGTTCGAGAATACTTTAGAAGATTGAAAGTTAGCAATTTTTGGTGCACGTGTTTGATGCAGTTAACACTTGGCCAGAATTCCTACGGAAAAAGTATTCGTGATAAATCAAAGCGTTCTGTCAAATCTAAATCCTCTACTTATTCAATTTAAGTGCCCAAAAAGTAAGTATTTCTAGATTTTGGCTCGAAAAAAATTTTGAATTTATATTTTTTGTTTTGTTTTCATTTTTCCTGCGATTCTTTCATCAAATTCCAAGGAAAACTCTTGTACAATAAACCTATATCAAAATATCATAAAGTAGAGGGGATAAATAGCCATTGTAACTCAAATTCATCTCAAATGACAATGAAAATATAGGAGAAATTAAGTCCTATCACGTATCCATCGGGTAAATGTAAATCCTTCGACCACTCAAGCAAGACCTTCTTTTGCTCCGAAGTTAGGGAATATTTAGCCTTTGGAATACTCAATTTTCCTTCCCCAATTCTATTGACATGTAAATCAGATCTATCACAATATGCTTTAATATCCTAGTGAGCCTTTAAATTATCATTTGATTATCTTTTAATATCTATTACAGTGTTGAATACATTATCAAATACATTTTTTTTTATTGTGCATCATGTCTATATTGTGGCGGATCAGATTAGTTCGCTAATAAGGCAAATCCCCAAAATACACTTCTCTTTGTCCAATTGTGGTATACTCCTCTGCCGTTATCTTTACCCAGTTTAGTTAATGTTTCTATTATCTTTAGTATCATCAACCTCATCTCCTGAGGCCTATAGTATTGGTTGGGATATCTCATGCCCCTTGTCCTTTCTAAATAATTTGTTGTACCTTCTATACAAGTGGTCTAAAGGTAAGAAAATTTGATGACAATCAAACCAGGATTGCTGGGAACCATTTTGTAGTTAGAGGGACTTTGTTTGCACTATGCAGTATGGGCATGCCAATCTTTCACTTGTGCTCTACCCACTTAACATATCATATGTTGGGAAGTCATTAATAGTCCACGGACGTGCTACCCATATTTGAAATTTCTTTTTTTTTTTTTAAATGTCATATGTTGGAACTCTAGTGGACCACAAATGTATTAATTCATATATCAAAAGTTGAAGATAAACATCAAATTTATCCTTTAGATTATTTGGACTAGGGAGAATTAGTGTAAAAAATATCATTTGATCTTTCATACGCATCCATAGTGGCAAGTTATATGGGGTTACAATGACAGGCCAACTAGAGTATTGTTTTCTCGACATTCCAAATGGTGAAAAAACATTTGTGCATAGTCCAAGATGTACATTTTATGCCTTGTGGGCAAACTCATGAAAAGTACGATCAAAGTACTTCCAAACTTCACCATCAAATGGATGGCTCATCAATCCCTTTTCTGGTTGGCTCTCAACATGCCATTCTATGTGTTCAACAGTTGTTTTAGAGGCATAAATTCTCTGCAATCTCTGGGCAAAAGAGTAGTACATTTTTCTGAAAACGACATTATTCTACTAGTTATTCTTTCCAATATTCTTCTTTGACATATATCGAGTATAACCACAAACTTGCAATCACTGCTTGCAACATCATTCTTCCAATGAAATATACATCCGTTAGCACACATATCTATCTTTTGGACCGGCAACTCAAGCCCGGATACCATCTTTTTCATTTGGTAAAAGTCATCAGGAAGTTTGTTATTGCTTATAACAATTCATTTTTCAATTGCAACACTTAATTCAAGCACTTATCCAAAATATTATTCTCGAACTTAATGTTTAACAAACGAGAAACCACCAATAACTTAGGTGTTTGTAAATTCTAATGAGGGCTCATCACATATATATTTTCTAGTGTTTTTGTGCTTTAATTGTGATAAATTCTTATTTAAATCACTACTCATCACACCATTTTCATCTTAGTTTTGTAAGAAATAAAAAAAATACCAATTAGAGATAAAAATGAGAAAATGAACAAAAATGGAGGAATTGCACAAGAACATGACAACTACTTCCCTAGGCCACCTAGAGCACACAAGGCAGCTAGGAAAAAGGATAGGAAACCTAGGGAACTTCAACTTCCCTAGGCCACCTAGGTGAAGAGTAAAAGACACAGTGCACAGTTGAAGCCATAAAATGGCAAAAACAAGATACAGAAAAATGAAAATAGTGCAGCGAAAGCAAATATACCTCCATGTTTTTTGTTAACTGTTCATGACGAATGAACTAATGTAGTTATTTGAACCGTTTCTAGTTGCAAGCTTGAAGCCTTTGGTTCTGCTCTTAGTGTCTCTGGTTGTTGTCCAGCGAGCCTACGACTTCGTTTCATCCACAAAAAGCTCTCGATCTTCCGGAATATGACTGGTGCTTGAAACTAGGTGAAAGGTAACTGGGAAGAAGAAGAACGGTCTCCAAACAATCTCCTTGCAATCTGCCAAAGAGTAGTCACAAGAGACGATGGTTTTCTGTTCTTGTGTTTTCCTGAAGCACTTGGTAAACACATATAGAGATACTCAGAGAGAAAACCGGTGAGAGAGAGAGAGAGAAAATGTCAAGCTCTACTACCCTTCAGTATATTCTAATATCCTTTGATAACCCACGATAGGTAACAAGAGTTCCTTAATCTAATTAGAAAACTTCTCAGAAGATATCACCCGATATCTACTCGCTATCCTCTGGGATTCAAAATTAGAACTAAACAGAAAATAGCCTAATCTTCATGGTCCATGTACGGTTAAGCTTTAAACGAACTAAGACTTAACCTATGGGCCTATGGTCCATTCAATTAGATTAAGATTTTAATTAACTTAATTATTCCTGGGCCTATAAGAACCTAATAACTAAATTAATTAAATAACCTAAATGGACCAGATTAATTCTCAGGCCTTTTACCTAATTCAAACCATGTCAATTCTTAATTATTCAACCTGGGCTACAACCCTGAATAATTAATTAACCAATTGAAATAAGTTATTAAATAATTCCCTCTTCGGACCCAACAATAATTCCCTCTTTTATTCTAACCCGACAAATAAACTACGCTACCTGAATAAAATAAAATCTATTTTATCCAAGACCAATTCCTTAATCTAAAATTATCAGGACTTATAGGCTATTTCAGGGACCAAAAGACATATCTCCTTGACTACTAAAATTACCAAAATACTCCTGCTATATAAATAGTTGTATTTTATATTTTAAATATTTTCTAATATCAACATAAGAAAATATTGACCCCATGGATAATGTTGTGTTAGTAAAGTCTCCGACCTACAGGTGTAATGACTAAAATACTCCTATACGCATCGTCGTACATTTAGAGAGAAAGAGTATACTAACACCTCCATAAAAAAACATCTACTATTCTTAGAGCTTTAATTCAATGATCCATGGCTTCCTAGAATGTTTTTGCTTTCCAAGGGAGCTACTTTAAATTAAACATCTAAGTTATGTTCCCCAAGGCCCTGGATATTTTGATCATTCGAATAATCACAAGAGATGATATAGCATAGAAGCTATCTTGCACAAGTCTGTCTTAACTGACTAGTCTCATATACCCAACGTACAAGTATATTAGTCCTACATTAGAACCTCAACTATAATACATCAAATCATACGCTTCCAACTTCGTTAGACCACTAATTGATACTCAAGCCGTAGAGTATAAGTCCACACTATAGCAGTAGTAGTCTAGGTTTCTATCATATAGTACTTTTAGAAGCCACTACTACAGGTCTAGTTCTACTTATTCGAAATACGTTTATGTTATGAAGTGGGGGACTCCTCATTGGCTAAAGGTAAGTTATTTCCCATTTGGAATTTATAACACAATAATCTCACCATAAAGAGATTCACATTCTCATCATTCAGTTAAAAATAATAGTTTATGTATTAAGTAACTCATGATCTATACCTTACTGTGAAAGACTTCCATTTACATAAACCATTTACTTAAACACAATATGTATTTTTCAATGAAATTGTGCACAAATAAAAATGTAAATTCACAAACAAAATTTTGAGAATAAATATTTTTTTAATATTAATCAAAATTATATCAGAAACCTAGTCTAAGAGGGTATATATTTTAACAATCTCAAGACTAAGTAAGTCCATATGTATCCACCCCTATGGCGTCTAAGTATCTTCAAAAGACTCTCTTAGCCAAATATTTGGTGAATGGATCTACTAGATTATTATCCGAGGCTATCTGTTCTACTACAATTTCTCGTCTCTAAATGAAATTCCGGATTAGGTAGTACTTCTTCTTTATGTTCTTCTTATTTTTGTGGTTTTTGGATTCTTTGAATTGCAAAACTGCGCTAGTATTATTGTAATAAATCACAATTGGCCTGTCCATTTGTGGCACGACTCTAAGTTTTGAACGGAACTTCTGGAGCTAGACTGCTTCTGCCACATACTCAGCTTCTATGGTTGAGTCAGCAATGTAAGATTGCTTAATACTCCTCCATGAAATAGCCCTCCAGACAAGGTGAAGACATATCCACTAGTGGATTTTCTTTCATCCTTATCCGCCTGGAAGTCTGAGTCTGTGTATCCTGTAGGAACCAAGTCATCAACCCTGTAAATCAACATATAATCTATAGTTCTCTTGAGGTACTTGAGAATATACTTTATAGCTTGCCAATGAACTTTCCACGTATTTGACTGATATCTGCTAACTAAGCTTATGGCAAAGCAGATATCTAGCCTAGTACACAACATGGCATACATAAGACTTTCCACAGCCAAGGTGTAGGGAATCCTACTCATTCTGTCTTTTTCTTCTAGTGACTTAGGACATTCCTTTGAAGAAAAAGACAACCCATTTCTGCAAAGAATTAATACTCCCTTATATGAGTCCATGCTAAACTTAACTAACATCTTATCAATATATATAATTTGGGATAATCCTAATATTCTCTATTTCCTATTTTTAAGAAGTTTAATTTTGAGAATGTAACTGGCTTCTCCCAAATCCTTCATACTGAATTGACTAGATAGCCAAATCTTAGTAGATAATAATATCCCTACATTATTCCTAATGAGTAGAATGTCATCCATATATAGTACAAGAAAAACTATGTTTATGCCTTCCAGTTTCCTTTATACACATAGTTCATCTTTATATGAACCCATAGGACTTTACAGTTTCATCAAAACAAATGTTCCATACTCTCGATGCCTTCCGAAGTCCATAAATGGATTTCTTAAGCTTACAAATCATATATTTTTGGCTCCACTAATAAAACCTTCCGATTGGGACATATAGATATCTTCGCTAAGATGGGCATTGAAAAATACCGTTTTGACATCTATTTGTCATATTTCATAGTCATAATGATAGACGATAGCAAGAAGGATGGATTTAAACATAGTTACCGAGAAAAAGTTTTCTCATAATCGATTCCTTCTTTCTGAGTGTAGCATTTTACCACAAGCTTAGCTTTGAAGGTTTTCACCTTCTCATCTGCTCCCTTCTTCCTCTTGTATACCCACTTACACCCAGTGAGTTTTATCCCTTCAGGTAAAGCTATAAGATTCCAAACCTGATTAAAGTACATAAACTTAATCTCAGCTTTTATTGCTTCATGCCATAGGTTTATATTGCCATCAGCAATAGCTTCCATGTATCTAGTGAGATCTTATTCCTAATGGTCGTAGACTAAGTTAAAGACCTTTCCAATCCATCTTTGTAGAATCCTAGATACCCTTCCACTACGACGAGAATCCCTTTGTACAGGTTTCTGAGGCTGTGCCTTTTTTTGTTCCATAGTTAGGTTAGAAGAAGTCGATTAATAAGATAACATCTCCTCGAGTTTCAACTTAGTTGAACTTTTTATGGAAGTACTTTGATCATATTCCAAGTATTTAGCATTAGTACTTACCAGTACTTTCTACTCCTTGGGATAATAAAAGTAACTACCCTTTATTCCTTTTGGATACCCAACAAAATAACATAATTCTGATATTAATTCTAACTTGTCTTCTTTGAGCAGTACATAAATTGGACAACCGCATATTTTGAGATGGTTCAGACTTGGCTTGTGCCTAGTCCACATCTCATAGGGCATCCTAGGTATTGACTTGGAAGGTACCAAGTTCAAAATATTTGCCGTTGTTTCCAGGGAATATCCCCAAAAAGATATTGAAAGAGTAGCATGAGATATCATGCTTCCAACCATTTCCATTAATGTCCTGTTCCTCTCAGCTACTCCTTTTTACTGGGGTGTCTCGGCATAGAGAGTTGGGATACTATCCCATGATGTATCATATAGTCCTTGAATTTATCGAGGAGTTACTCTCTACTACAATCCGATCATAAGGTCTTGATCAGTTTGCCTGTCCAACGCTCCACTTCAACCTTAAACTCTTTGAACTTGTCAAATGAGTCAGACTTGAGTCTCATCAGATAAATATAATCATACCTAATATAATAATCTATAAAGGTGATAAAATACTCAAATCCTCCTATTGCTGGTGTAGACAATGGACCACACACATCAATGTGAACAAGACTCAATATCTCTATAGCTCTATTCACCTTTTGGGTAAATGATCTTTTGGTCATTTTTCCCATAAGGTAGGATTCACACTGAGGCCAACTTTCTAATCTCAATGAGCCTAAAGGCTCATCATGTATTAACCTCTAAATCCTAGTTGAGTTTATATGACCTAATCTTAGATATCAAAGATTTGAGTCATTGACATTAGTCTTTCTCTTCCTACTTAAATGTTCAATTTGAGTGTTGTTCAACTGATTGTTAATGAAGAACAAATTTTCATACATGTGCCCAATACATAAGACTTATCTATTTCTACTGATTGTGATACTAAACTGGAAAGAAAAAGAATAACCATGATTTATAAGTTTTGCAACTGAAATCAAATTCTATCTAAAATCAGATACATATAAAATATAATTCAAAACAACTATTCTATTACAATAAAAAATAAGTTCCAGCTTTCCCACTACTAGGGACTACACTTGTACTCCATTTCCCATGCGTAGTCTATGTTTGCCCTTTTGGAGTCTTCTTATCTTTTTAAACCCCTGCAAGGAGTTACATATATGATCAGTGGCTTCTGGATTAACAATCCAAGTAGAAGTTGATCTAACCATTGAAATAGACTCTAGATAGTAAAAAATACCTGTGGGGTTTTTCTTGACTTGAAGATCTGGACATTCCTTTTTCCAGTGTCCTTCTCCCACACTTGAAGTACTTGCTCTTGGGTTTATCTTTGGACTAGGACTTGGGCTGGGCCATTATGTTACCCTTCTTCTTTTTGAACTTTCTGGGCTTGGGCCCAAATCTTTAAGAAGAAACCTTAGCAATCATAGCCTTGAACCGTGGCTTCATGACCTTCTCCGCCACTTGAAACTCTTTCATTAACTCGGTTAAACCCATATCTAACTTGTTCATATTGTAGTTCAACTTGAACTAAGTAAAAGAGCCCGGTAGAGGCTCGAGAACCATATCCACTTAGCTCTCGGGGTCAATCACAACCCTGAAGACTTCTTCTTCTTCAAAAGTAGCAATCATTTTGAGTATATGCTTCCTGACTGATGTTTCCTCAGCTATCTTGTTGTTGATGATTGTTCGAAGATCCTCTTACCTTGCGGGACAACTCTTGTCAGCGAACATCATGGCTAATGATATGCTGATGTCATAAGCAGTGGTTATGTGCTCGTATTTTGATTGAAGCACATTAGACATGGAGGCTAATATATAGCAATGGGCTATTTTGTCAGCATTTTTCCATGCATTTTCAGCCTGTTGCTTCTCTGTGGTGGAACCCTCCCCAATAACATGGAAAGTTTCATATAGGACATACTTATACTCCTTAACAATAAGTATTATGTCTAGATTCTTTTTCTAGTTTACATAATTTGGTCCCATTAATGTATTCTCATAGAGAATAAGGCGCTGATTGCTTGAAAATGTGCATGTGATACAATAAAGGCCCTAAGAGAAACCAATGAAAAGCCAGGGTAGAGCCTCGGAGCCGGCCCAAGTGAAGATTGACACTCGAAGGAGTAGTAGTAGGACCAACCATCACTAACCATAGGGCTAATTTGACTTGAGACTTAAAGCTTGAAGTCAACTGAGAGTTATTGGCATGAATTAGGATAGAAAGAGGAGATAAGAGTTCTTTTAAAAAAAGATTTGCTGCTCGACTTCTGCATCTTGATCTATTTTCACTAAGCCGAATCTGTGCCATTACTGTGGAGAATGAAGCTGGGAACTGCAGAATTTGGCTGATTTGGAATATAATTATGAGATACAGAGATCCGATCAGGCTTTATCGCCAAAGGACAGAAAAAATCTCCACCAACCATTTCTAAAAATAAAAAATAAAAGAAAAAACTCAGTTTGTGAAAAAGAAATAATTTGTACACTTTATCCTCATATTAAAACTGATAATAGATAACCCTATCACTATTATCCTTAATATGATTCATTTGGCTTTTAGGAGAACTGACATATCTTTTTGGGAAGATTAACAGTCTTCTAAGCTAAGTATGTTAACTACCACAAATTAATTTCCCTTCTAGATAATGATCTAGAAGATAACTCCATCAATAGGATAGCCGTTTCTTCTCACTTTCTATAGACAATCCTCGCACTATAACCTCCAACGTGGCCTGACCGATTATAGTACGTATCTCAGGTTATTAATTCTATCATTTCATTAGTTATAGATCTTTGTGGTATTTACATCCTATATAGGATCACTCCCAGGGTGACGCAAGGAGATCCATGATCTCTAATGAGGACCGTGACGAAAGCCGTGGAGCCGTTGGAACCCCTCTTCCACTTAGTCTTTTAAAAATAAGGGTTTTTCTTGAAAAAAATATCCTTTTGAAAATTTCCATTAAGTTCTTTCTTAACTTCTAAATAAAATATCTAAACATAAAATCTCTATGTCAAGGTTTATAGCCATTAAGAGATTTTTTCATGGATTAATTTTGTTTAAGTTAAGAACTTAATGATTTCAAACTTTTCCATCAAAACTTTCTAGAGACTTTGGTCTCAAGTTTTATTTTGACAAAAATAATTTTCCTTTGAAAAATAAAATAAATTAAAGGATTATTCCTTTTAACTCACAAAAATATCTAAATCCAAAATATTCTCTATGTCAAGGATAAAATCCTTTAAGAGAATAACCAAAGATTAATTTTTGTTTTGAACTAAAATTAATCATTTAATTAGAGAAAAATATTTTTCTGGTAAAAAATTTTCAGAGACTTTGGTTTTTGAGAAAATGTGCACATAGTCACTTAAAAGAAAAATAGTGTGCTAGAAAACTGTAAATGTTTTTATGCTTATCTATTTTTTTAATCTAAGTGCGAAAGTAATAGAATTAAATATATTAATTAATTTAATTAATGATCTTGTGTAAACCTAAATTTCTTACTATTATTTTTCATGCAAAACATTCTAATAATTTATCTATACAAAAAATAATAAATTTGCTTGGTATGAGGTACAAAATGAAAAAGAAAATTGCATAAAATTACAAGAAAAAATAATAAAAAAATTCCTCTTGGTCTTCATGCACCTAAACCACCGGATCATAGCCTTTTGGACCCACTAATACCGGATGACCCATGATGACCTGCAATTGCCCGCAACCTGTGAACCCACGCGACCTGAGGCATCTTGTGACCAAGCCTCGAGAGGCTTGGTCCATGCCGGCCGAGGGCCAAGCCGAGGCTCGGCTCGGCTTGACTCTCCTAGCAGCTTGTCACCCAAATCCAGTCATCTCAGCTTGGCTAGCATTGTGCCATCTTCTTCATTTTTTCTGAGCTTTTTCCTCTACTTTCTAGTGGCATTTACAGGCCCGACTCGATTGCAGATTTCCATAGAAATCAACCAAAACAACAAGTAAACACCTATGCCTTTAATTACAAGCTTACACAATTCTATGAAAACTATTAAATTAAATTATAGAAGATCCTAAACCTCAACCATGAGGCTTATAGATTGTCCTATCCTGTACCAAAAATGTGAAGGATCACAAACAACAATCAATGCGATTTGATCTTGCTATTTTTTTATTAATCTAGCATGAATCCTAAGCCATTAAACCAACATGCTTTGATACCAATTGAAGGCA
The DNA here is from genome assembly GCA_026120185.1 of Voacanga thouarsii. Lineage (NCBI taxonomy): Eukaryota > Viridiplantae > Streptophyta > Magnoliopsida > Gentianales > Apocynaceae > Voacanga > Voacanga thouarsii. The sequence goes on from JANUWF010001823.1 coordinate 40,700, forward strand.
TAAAATAGCAAAAACAACATACAGAAAAATGAAAATAATGCAGCGAAAGCAAATATACCTCTGCGTTTTTTTAACTATTCGCAATGTCTGAACCAATGTAGCCATTCGAACTGCTTCTGGCTGCGAGCTTGAAGCCTCTAGTTATGCTCTTAGTGTCTCTAGTTGTTATCTAGTGGGCCTATGACACTGTCTCATCCACGCAAAGCTCTCGGTCTTCCAGAATATGACTGGTGCCTGAAACCCCGGTGAAAGGCAACTAGGAAGAAAGAGAACGGTCTCTGAACAATCTCCTTGCAATCTGCTAAAGTGCAGTCACAAAAGACGATGGTTCTCTATTCTTGTGTTTTCCAGAAGCACTTGGTAAACACACACAGAAATACCCAGAGAGAAAACCGGCGAGAGAGAGGAAACGTCAGGCCCTACTACCCTTTAGTATATTCTAATATCCTTTGAAAACCCATGATAGCTAACAAGAGTCCCCTAATCTAATTAGAAAACTTCTTAGAAGATATCACTTGATATCTACTCACTATCCTCTAAGATTCAAAATTAGAACTAAATAAAAAATAGCCTAATCTTCATGGTCCACGTTTGGTTCAGCTTTGAACGAACTAAGACTTAACCCATGGGCCTATGGTCCATTCAATTAGATTAAGCTTTTAATTAACTTAATTATTCTTGGGCCTATAAGAAACTAATAACTAAATTAATTAAATAACCTAAATGGACTAGATTAATTCTCAGGCCTTTTACCTAATTCAGACCAAGCCAATTCTTAATTATTCAGCCTGGGCTATAACTCTGAATAATTAATTAACCAACTGAAATAGGTTATTAAATAATTTCCTCTTCGGACCTTTTATTTTATTCTAACCCAATAAATAAAGTAGACTACCAGAATAAAATAATCTAAGACCAATTACCTAACCCAAAACCATCATGACTTATGGGCTATTCCAGAGACTAAAAGACAAATCGCCTTGGCTATTAAAATGACCAAAATACACCTACTATATAAATAAATGTATTTTTAATTTTAAATATTTTCTAATATCATCATAAGAAAATATTGACCTCAAAGACAATGTTGCGTTAGCAAAGTTTCCGACCTACATGTGTAATGACTAAAAAATCCCGTTATGCATCACCGTACATTTAGAGAGGAAGATCGCATTAACACCTCTCTAAAAAACATTTACCATCCTTAGACCTCTAGTTCAATGATCCACGACGTTCTAAAATTTTTTCACTTTTCAAGGGAGTAACCCTAAAGCAAACATCCAAGTCATGTTCCCTAGGGCCCTAGATATTTTGATCATTCGAACAGTCATAATGGGTGATATAATATAGAAGTTATCTTGTACAAGTCTGTCTTAACTGACTAGTCACATATATCCAACGTACAAGTATATTGGTCATACGGTACATTAAAGCATATGTTTCCAGCTTCATCAAACTACCAACTCAGACACAAGTCGTAGAGTATAAGTCCACGCTATAATAGTAACAGTTTAGGTTTTTACCATATAGTACTTTTAGAAATAACTACTACAGATCCAGTTCTACGTATTCAAAATATACTTATGTTATGAAGTGAGATAACTAATCACTGGTTAAAGGTAAGCCATTCCTTACCTGGAATTTATAACACAATAACCTCACCATGATGGGATTCCCATTCTCACCATTCGGTTAAGAACAATAGTTTATATGTTAAGTAACTCGTGATCCATACCTTACTGTGAAAGATCTCCATTCACAAGGACCACTTACTAAAACATAATGAGTCTTTTTCAATGAAATTGTGCACAAAATACAAATATAAATTCACAAATAAAATTTTGAAAATAAATATTTTATTAATATTAATCAAAATTATATCTGAAACTTAGTGTAAGAGGGCATATTCCAATAACAGCAACATGGTGGCCCAAAGAATATCAACTGGGCCACCTAGGAATAAGTAGAAAAACATATTTTACCCAAAGAAGGGCAACCCAGGAAGTTTATGCCACCTATGAAGAAATGAAGGAGCAAAAATTTTGTAACCTGGCAGCCCAAAGAGGTGACCGCCCTCTTGTCCAGAAATAAGGAGTGCTTCCTTAGGCTGCCCACATGCACAAAAACACACGAATTTGCACTGTTCTATGATTTTTCTCATTTCTCTTTATTGTAAATGATGCATATTTATTTGGGTATAAAACTCATATAAAAATAAGAACATTCCCAATCAAGTTTAAATTAAAATGTTAAATCCAAATTACACATATAAGCAAGCGTACTCATCATTAAGCATAGTATAAGGTTCAAACGAGTGTCGATCCTCAAGGAATAAGTATGCATTAATCACTTTTCTTTCATTGTTTAACTGACTCAATAAAGTGAAAAAGAATAAAAAGGAAAATAAAATAAAATAAAATAAAAGAATATATACATGTCAAGGATGGAGAATTATGTAACTCAAACCATTATTTTGACAAACATGATCTTAAAGTATTCAATCATTATCATAACAAATCATTCTCTTGGCATCATGAAGGATTAAGATAGATTCACTTCTTTGGTTAATCCATGAATTCACTAGCTTCTAGATAAATTAGTATCATTTAGTCTGTCTCAACTAATTCACCCAAAATATGCATTAAACACAATTCTTAATTAAATTTTCTTAGTCTGGAAAATTTAAAGCATGAAATTGACCAATGAATCCTTGGTCTGGCAGACATCAATTAACCTTTAATTACCTAATCCTCAGCAATTAACTCCCTTGGTCTAGTAAGTTAATAGCCAATAAATATGAAATCAATAAATTGAAACCACCATCAACCCCTTTGGCCTAGTAAGTTAATAGAAAGAAACAACCAATTAATATCGTAATAAGCATAACTAATTAAATACCAAGAAGAACAATCAATTAACCAAAAGATTAAAATAACTATAAAAATCACGAATCCCTAAAACAATGTCAAATTACAATAAAACAATTAATACATCATTGTTCAAGAAAAAGAAAACAAAGTAAACGAAAGCACTCATATACAAGTCTCCTTCTTTTTGCTCCGAAGGCCTTCTTACACAATCCTCCTTGATTTGGTAGAATTCCTCTTTTAATTAGAGTGATTTTCTGTTATGATCTATGAATTCCCCCCATTTCTTTTGTGTTTTCCCTCTATTGATAGGCTTAGGAAGTGCCTAAATTCGTTGGTGTAGGATTTTTGGCCGATTAGAATTAGGAAAATACTAAAACTCTGCAGATTGCAAAAAAATGTGTACGAAAATTGAGGCATTGCCTTAACATTAGGGCACAGCCGGCGCCGCCTCCAGCCTCACAGCCGGCGCCGGTTGTGTTCTGTTTCTCCAATTGTTCCCCGATTTTTTTTCTTGATTTTTGCACAACCCTTCCAGAATGCAGCCAGCGCCGTTTCTAGCCTTCCAGCCGGTGCCGGTTTGGTTCTGTTCCACTCCATTTCACTGATTTTTTGTCACTTCAAAGTGCGTGCCAAGAACATGTGGTTGGCGCTGGTTCCTCTAGCATAGCCGGCGCCGCCTCTGTTCTATTTTGCGATGTTTTTATCTTATTTTACCCCTAAAATCTAAAATAAAGCACAAAATACCTTTTCAAGGGTAAAATCTCAAATATGAAGGAATATAACCAGTTATTAAACAAAATGTATCATAAAATAGCGTCAAATAACTAGGAAAAATATGACTAATTTAGGCCCTATCATATTCCCCCATACTTGAATCTTTACTTGTCCTCAAGTAAATACTTAAACAAAGCATTTAAAATAATTTATTTCTTTTATATTTATCCATAACAAAGCCATAATTTTTTTCCAACCTTAGATACAAAATTTTCATTCATTCACCCTTTAAAAACTTTTGTAAACTCATACATTAAATCAAATAATCCCAAGGCCATTAAAGTTAAGTTAAACAAGCTTATATCGACTACATGAAAATTATTCCACTTCTCAAGCAAAAGCATAGATAACGTAAATCATACAAGTCAAGTCATTTAACCAATTCAAGCATTATAAACTCAAATTTACCAAACTCGAGTTAGTGAAATAAGGAAAACACTCCACTCTTCTTTTTTCTAAGACTTTGGGAATTGATAGCCTCAAGTGCATGGATTTCTTTTTACACATCGTATTGGCCCCCTTTACAGACACCACTCATCAATTTTTTTTTCTCTCATAATTTTTCAACATTTTCTTCTTTTTCTTTTTCTTGCCTTTTTTTTGCCTTTGGGATAGCCTCAAGAGAGTGCACCGAATACATTTGCTACTTCTTACCATATTGACCCCCTTTTCAGCAAAAGGTCTTCAAAGATAAAAACAATAAGAACTTTTTTTTTCAACTCAATTTTCAATTCAATTTTTTTTTTTCTCATATATACAAAGGAAGAATTAGATCCATTTTTTTCTCATTTTTTCCCATCATTCTCTCGTATTCCTCATTCAAAACTCAAAGTTAAGTAAATTCTAAATCCATAATACAAGAATTAATCAACAACTCTTTCTATATTTCATCATATCATCTATATTCAAACTCAAAGAATAAAATAAAACTCAAATATCAAATATAATCAAGGTTAACTTAAATTCTCAAGACTTAGCAAAATCTAACTTAATACACAAGTTTACCTTAATAAATCTTACCATACTGAATGACAAATCCATATCCAAAGTTAAAAAAGAAATCATATCTTTATTATAAATAAATAAACTCAATTTAGCTCCAAATCATCAAACTTTCAAATTTTCAAAGAAATTAAATTTTCTCCAAGATGATTTTTTTTTTCAAGATGACTCAACAACAAGAAAACATCAAGATAATTGATAAAAACTTAGACCAAGAATATCACCAAACCACTCCCCCACACTTAAACTGGACCATGTCCTTATGGGCAAAAAATAAACACAATAAAGCATCTCCAATGGGACCAAAATTGAAAAGGAGTAGAAAGTTTAAGCAATACTCCCCAAGTGTAGATTAGCTCCAAGATATGAGAAGTTCATTCTTCAGGAAGTTGGAAGAATAATTTCCAGCGAAATTCAACCTAAAAATAAAAAGATGAACACACAAGTAAAAGCATAAAGAGTATTTGAAAAAGAAACATTAAGGGAGAAGAAAAATAGAAAGTCAAAGCCTTTAAGTCCCCCTCGAAGTAGAGCCTCCAAATAGGCTTCTAGATTGTCCAAAAAACACCAAATAGACCATCACAACCTCCAAAGGCTCACAATATCCTCCTTATCTCAATCAAAAACACTTTGAAATTGGTTATCTTTTTAGTGAAGAACTTTTCCAAATTTTTTATGCTCAAGAAAAACAAGAAGAATATCCCTTCTATGCATTGTTGTCCACCAAATAAACTTAACAAAGATTTGTCCATGTCTAGTAAATTTTTCCCTCAAAAACACATATACACAATGCCAAGAATTTCAAGAGGATAAAATCGAGAAGGGTTTACTATGTGCCCCAACATATAAGTTTTTAAAAAATATATTTTTAGCCTATGGGGGATAATGTATAGAAGAAGAAAAATAATGTGAAGAAGAAGAAGAAGGGGAAGACAAAGATGAAGGGAAGGAATAATTTTAGGGGAATAGGAAAAAAATAAAATAAGAAAGAATAATAGAAGAACAAGATAAATAAAAAAAACAAACAAGAAAATCAAAGAAAAAGAAAACAAGAAGAAAAGACAAAATAAGAAAAATTTGGGAAGAAAAGAAATAGGGTAAGGGAACAAACGAAAAAGGAAAAAAAGAAATTTTTTATTTTTTATTTTTTGAAAATCGGAAAGGGAACAGTCTAGGACCGGCGCCGATTATGTTCAGTCTAGGTGCTGATTTTTTTTTTTTATATTTTTTTTGGCTAAAACTTTCCTAATTGAATGCATGACCACAATACATTTAAAACAAGAATTCCTAAATTAAATATTAACCTAAGATTAAAAATTGTAAATACAAAAATAAATAAGAAAATAAAATAAATTCAGTCTGTTTAGAATATCGTGTTAGCAAAAGTCTAAACCCGAAAATAAGAAGAGTAGTATTGACTCACAATTATAGACGTAAAAATCAACAAATTAAAAATACTATTATTACACATATTCCAGATTAATATTAGGTTAGTAAAATTAAATAACTAACTACACAATATATACAAACATGCAAAAGACAAGTTAGTTATTATGAACCTGTATCTACCTATGTACATATTTACAACATATAGTGAAATTAAAATACAATTATACAAACAACAAAATATGACACCTTTTGCAAAAAGAACAATTGTACAAATTTACATATGTACATATGTGCATATTTACATATTCACATGGTTAAATCAAAAAAATTCAAGCTTTCATGATATTGTTCCTCGGCAATGGCACCAAAAACTTGATGCGTATTTATTTAGGTATAAAAATCATATAAAAGTAAGCACATTCCCAATCAAGTTTAAATTAAAACGTTAAATCCAAATTACACATATAAGCAAGCGTACTCATCATTAAGCATAGTATAAGGTTCAAATGAGTGTCGACCCTCAAGGAACAAGTATGCATTAATCACTTTTCTTTCATTGTTTAACTGACTCAATAAAGTGAAAAAGAATAAAAAGGAAAATAAAATAAAATAAAATAAAATATATATGTTAAGGATGAAGAATTATGTAACTCAAACCATTATTTTGACAAACATGATCTTAAAGTATTCAATCATTATCATAACAAATCATTCTCTTGGCATCATGAAGGATTAAGATAGATTCACTTCTTTGGTCAATCCATGAATTCACTAGCTTCTAGATAAATTAGTATCATTTTGTTTGTCTCAACTAATTCACCCAAAATATGCATTAAACACAATTCTTAATTAAATTTTCTTAGTCTGGAAAATTTAAAGCATGAAATTGATCAATGAATCCTTGGTCTGGCAGACATCAATTAACCTTTAATTACCCAATTCTCAGCAATTAACTCCCTTGGGCTAGTAAGTTATTAGCCAATAAATATGAAATCAATAAATTGAAACCACCATCAACCCCTTTGGCCTAGTAAGTTAATGGAAAGAAACAACCGATTAATATCGTAATAAGCATAACTAATTAAATACCAAGAAGAACAATCAATTAACCAAAAGATTAAAATAACTATAAAAATCACGAATCCCTAAAACAATGTCAAATTACAATAAAACAATTAATACATCATTGTTCAAGAAAAAGAAAACAAAGTAAAAGAAAGAACTCATATACAAGTCTCCTTCTTTTTGCTCCGAAGGCCTTCTTACATAATCCTCCTTGATTTGGTAGAATTCCTCTTTTGATTAGAGTGATTTTCTATTATGATCTATGAATTCCCCCATTTCTTTTGTGTTTTCCCTCTATTGATAGGCTTAGGAAGTGCCAAAATTCGTTGGTGTAGGATTTTTGGCCGATTAGAATTAGGAAAATACTAAAACTCTGCAGATTGCCAAAAAATGTGTACGAAAATTGAGGCATTGCCTTAACATCAGGGCACAGCCGGCGCTGCCTCCAGCCTCACAGCTGGCGCCGATTGTGTTATGTTTCTCCAATTGTTCCCCGATTTTTTTCTTGATTTTCGTGCAACCCTTCTAGAATGCAACCGGTGCACGAAAGCTTTCCAGCCGGCGCTGATTCTGTTCTGTTCTATTCCACTTTGTTTCACGGATTTTTTATTGCTTCGAAGTGCGTGACAGCAGCAGGTGGCCGGCGCCGGTTCCTCTGGCATAGCCAGCACTGCCAGTAACACCCCGCTACCTAGGCCCGCCGGGGCCGGGGATGTCGCCCCGTCCAAAGGACAAGGGGTCTTTATAACTAGGACACACAAATAAAATAGAGAAATAAAAACAATAATTTAGCTTAAAATTTATTACATCCCAAGAATAAATCCACGAATTCCCAAAAGGAAACAAATCCATAAATAAAATCATCCGCTCTCAACTCCCCAAAGCAATACATAAAAATAAATGACAGCATTCTCTTCCAAGGAAAATAACACTAGCTACTCATCCCCATAGCAGGATCAACCTAAAATCATGATAAAAAGGTGATGGGATAGAAATCTCAGTAAGTCCGTGTGTGCTTTGGGTGTTTAGTGAAAACAGCTCGTGAATGCAAAGTGCAAAACCTTTATAAGAGAAATATTGGCAAGCATCAAACATTAGTCAAAAGCAAGAGTGGCGTTTTGGCTTATCTAGCCGTACATAATTTATAAGATCAACCACTCGAAAGAAAGGATTATGGGTTACCACACGTTCGGCCCTATAACCGGTCAGAATGCCAACACTTTGTGCAGACTGACAAAAGGTAGGTGATCGGCCTACCGGGCAAGATACTCCTCCTTCCCAATACCCAGACAGCAACAACCGGGTGTCCATTCCGGCAAAATACAGTCACTTGACTGAAATAAAACAAACTGCTAGCTCGGACCGGCCTGACTAAGTAGTACTGATGTTTCTCTAAGTTGAGCTTATCTTCTGGAGGTGGCCTCCTGCCAGAAGACTCATTGAGTACTCAAAACTAGTACTACTAGCCTACCCTTATTGAGTACTCAACGTAACATATCCCACTTGGGAAGAAAATGAACAAAACACAGTTCCACTTGAAAATGGCAATAAAGGTTTTCCAAAATTTGGGGAAAAACTGGTTTTAGAAAGAATTTTAGGTTTTGAGTAAAACCGCCCCTTGATTTACAAATAATTTATTTGTCAGAAATGAGAATGGAAATAATCCTCAATTGCCTTTACAGAAATGAGTGACCATGCACTCTACATTTGGCTTGCCATAAAAAGAATCATTTTTGCATCAAACAGGTTTTATGCAGGAGCTTACCTGATCCTTGCTCACAACAAAGGTCTCCAACAGCTGACCGAACCCCGCATGGGGTAAATACAAACCACAATCAAACTCAAGCCAATGATTCACTTTCACAAATAAAACTAACCAAACTTACTACAATCATGTCACTAGTGTCCCAAGCTTTAAGGCTCGATAATAAATAAAAGGGTTTATAAAATAAATCTACTTTGATATTAAAATAACTAGAGTTTGGAAAATAGGTACAAAAAGTTGAAGGTTTAAATCTTGCTAAAAATAAATTATGGTTTATTTGGAAAAGGATACAAGGTAGTATTAGGTAAAATAATGATTTATTAATAATTTAGTTGTTATAAAATAATTGATAGCTAAAATTTGTTGAAAATAAATTTAATGAGTCTTGCTTGAAAAATAATAAGCAAATCCTTAATGGGTTTTGATTAAAAGATAATAATTAAATTTTTGGTAATAAATATTTTATTAATTATAATTATTTTTTATTATTTTAAATAGTATCAATATATATATATATATATATATATATTTCCAGCAAAAACTATTATTCATTTGACTAGAATATCACTATTTTATATAAAAGATCAAATCCACATTTTCCCATGGTTTTCAAAATTTTACTAGAAAAATCATATTATTAAATATTTTATTAATGAAATAAAATTTAGCTTAGGGACAACTAGATCATGATCATATTCCTATAGCTAACCACAATCATGAACATGTACAACCCTTCAATTCATCAGATCATCCAAATCATGCATACAAGCATAGATCTCAATTTATCAAAATATGATCTAACCCTTACTAGCATAAATATGATCATGGCTTCAATAGTCCAACATGAATATAAATCCTATTCACCAAAGGTGACATAATCTCTAGCATACTTCATCACAAATACTACCTATGACATGCATCAATCTCAAATCATCATATAATCATCCAAGACAATCCTTCCATGCATAAATCCCATCTCCTTCACAATCATACATATATTCATACTTCAATCTCAACAATATATATATACTCATCCCCTCGCCCTCCACCTTCTAACAACATCATCATAGAGACATGAATCCAGTGTTTAAAGGAAAGGTTGAAGGGACTTACCTGGTTGATGAATGCTTTGAAGGAGTTTAGAGTAGATCTCAACTCCTAGATGTCTAACTTTGTCCATGGGAGATGGCGAGAGCATGTTCATGGGAGAAAAAGTCATTCGGCCAAGAGAGGGGGGAGAGAGAGAGAGAGAGAGAGAGAGAGAGAGAGAGAGAAAGAGAGAAAGAAATCATTTGTATGTTTATTCGCATAGGTTCTCATTAGAGATCAAGGTTAGAGAAGATGAAGTTGCTAGAATATGTTTACCTTGATGGTGTTCTTGACCTTAACAGAAATTTCTGGTTTTGATCCGAAGTAGCAAGATTTTTTGTCGGAGTTTAATGTTAATAATGGTGTTGATGGATTCACAGCAATGTGTAGATAAAATCTGGAAGTTTTTGAGTGGATTTGAGATGGTTTGGAGGGGTATTAGGTGTAGAGAAGAAGTAGGTGTTCTTGGTGTAGTGTGTGTGTTCTTGATGGTTGCTGAAAATCGCGAGAGAGAGAGAGAGAGAGAGAGAGAGAGAGAGAGAGAGAGAGAGAGAGGGAAACTGCCGAATTTTCTGTGAGAGATGGGGCTGGATGAATTTCTGTAGGGTTTAGGAGGTTGATTCTCTGATTTGGAAGGGAAAAGGAAAGGTTAGTTGTTACAATCTTTGAAGAATATTTTTAGGGGGTGAATTTGGAAAGTAAATATCCTAAGAATATCTTGATTGTTTGGACAGCTTTGGAGTCTGCCATGGCTGACTGTTTGAGCAGAATTTTGTGGGATTAATGCTAGCTTATGGAAGCTTATGGTGGCCGAAAGTAGGGTTCTTAATGGTGAAGAAGTGGTCTGGTCAATTGAGTATGATTTTATGGAAGGTTGCTAAACAAGAAGGCTGAAATTTTGGAAATCAATCAAGCTAAATTGCAGGGATTTGTTGGAGAGATTTTCAAACAGCCATTGATGGAATTTCATGCAGAAGTTTAAGGGGATCAATGGAGCTCTGTTGATGGAGGTTTAAGGAAGGTTTTGACAGATTAGGGTTGGTGTTTCGGCTGGAAGAGGAAGAGGAAACAAGCTGGACAAATTTCTGCCCAGAAATTTCGCTGCACAGTGATTTTTCTGGCAGATTTTCGTCTGCTACTTCCAGCCATTTTGTAGCGAGCTGGAAGGGGAGTTTTAGGGGTATTCAAGGCTGATTTCCAGTCTTCTTCATGGAGGAAAAGCATGGCTAAGGTTCTGCACAAAATCTGGAACAAATCAGTTTGGTTTTAGACCTCCAAAGTAGCGATTTGCCCAGAATTTTTCACTGGTTTTGCACAGCTTTTGTGTAGTCCGAAAATGGCAAAAATAATTAATGTTTTAATCTTATATTAAGGCCATTTTTTTGGCAGCATCTGGAAGGGAATGTTAGCTAAGGAGTTCGACAATTTGAAGGTACAACAAGCTGGAAAGTTTCAGCTCGTGCCATGAAGGAAGAGGAACTAATTTGAAGTGAAATTTCAGCAAACTCACTAGAGATATTTTCCTCATGGAATTCCTCACAACTCTTCCATATTTTTTTCAGCCCATAGGTAGTCTTTTACCAAGACATTTTGATCCTAAAAGGCCTCAGCACTTTACTAAATTTTCTGGAAAGAAAAAGGCTAGAACACCTTGATCAAACTAATGAGTTTAGCATTGAGAAAAATTAAAGAACAAGAAAGAATGAATTTCCCTTCACGAATTTCGAGTAGAGTAAAGAGTGAAATGAGAATTCTCGTAACATGTCTCTCCTAGGACATTATCACCACCTTGTTCTAGGCTCTTAAGGCCGAAACTAATCCTCCCTAAACAAAAATAAAATTTAATCTAGCTAATGCTTCTATGATGGAATTTGAACCCTAGACCTCAATAATCTATTCTAAAGCTCTAACCACTAAACCACAACAACTCTTGTTGCTATTTCTACTAGAAAAATTATTTTCTATTCAATCCACAGGCTATCTCCCTATTTTCACCCCGGACAAAAATTACCATTTTGCCCCTCTTACACAATACTCACCAACAAGACTTCAAGACAATAAAACTCGAATCCAGAACACATAAAAATTCATATGAGAATATATTTAACCATGAAATAAAATATGATATGCATCCCAACCCCCTTATTCTAAGGTTGGTTTCGACTGGGGTTTCACATCCTCCCTTCCTTAGAAGAATTTCGTCCCTAAATTCATGCATACTTCTATTTCAGATCGGAATACATCCGCTTAACCCACTCTTCTGATTCCCATGCGGCATCCTGCGTGCCATGATGCTCCCACTGAACCTTGACCATCGGGTACAGGCAATTTCAATCCATCACATTCCCATTAACATGGCCAATCTAATTTGTTATAGCGATGCGCAGGATTAGAATAAATCATAATGTCTTCATAATAGCAGGCTTACTTTCTATTATTGCTGCATCTGCTTCTAGTACCTCCGCATTTGGTCTCCGGCATTCACTTGAGATTCCTATCCTCACTTCCTGCGGCTCCACCAATGTCGGCTCGACTAGCTGAGCGAGCAAGCATTGTTGGGTTTCCTTGGTTGGTACTTCCAATTTTTGGATAGTTATTCCTCATATGCGAAGGGTCCCTGCAAATATAGCATTTTTAGTTCTCCTTCTTAGACCAGCAATCCTTCATCTCGTGCCCTCTCCTGCCACAGTGATGGCAGGTTATTGCATTTGCAGTGGCCCTAGCTAGCGAGGTCCATGCTTGTTTTCCTTTATTTTCGTGTTGCTGCCCTGTAGGCCTCTTAGGAGTAACACGCTCAGATAAGTTCGATGCTTTGCTATCTGCTCTACCTTTATCCTCATTCTCGGTACGAGTTGTGGCTTCCACCGCTGCAGCATAAGTCGTTGATGGAAATGGTGCCAATACCCTTCAAAGTTCCTGTCTCAATCCCTTCATGAACTGCCGGGTAAAGTTTTGCTCTGAATCTATTAGCCGTTGACAGTACTTGGATAAGTGATTGAGTCGACAACATATTGAGTTACTGTCATATTCCCCTGCTTTAAGCTCTAGAACTCGTCTTCTCGCTTAGGGTACCTTTGCTCGGTCAGAGTCTGCAGAATTCCGGCCTTCTTACTGCATGCCTGGCCCAATGACACATCAATTGGAACTTTAGACCCCGATCCCATATTTGGACCACTCACTTCACACCGGTTGGGTGGTTGCATCTGGGCTATCTCGACTTCCAGTACCACTTGATCGGCTCCCGGAACCATTCTGCTTGTTGAAGCTGCACGGTGCTTAGGTGCCATTTTAAACCATACCCAGATGATGAATGTATGCATTTAAGTTTAAAACATTTTGAGCATGCATTCACATTTAGGTTTATGTAAAAGAAAATCATATGCAAAAAAATATATATATATATATTATTTTTTTTTTGAAAGAAAATTTGATGTTATTATTTAGAGGAAAACCAAACAATAAATAAACTCATGTTTCTCATAAAAATAATACTTTCATAAAGAAGGGTTATGACACGCGATACCCTTTTATTCAGCAAAATAATTTAACCCTACAAGCAACATGCTTCTTGGAAAAGAATAAATGAACAAAAGAATGCAAATCCCAAAAGAGAGTGAAAGAGCAAATACTGCTAATCTTCTACACTCTACTTGCCGCTAGAGTCAGTAGAGGCATCCGGATCGTCAGACGCTGGTTCCACGAGCCACCCCACGGAGCTATCGGGTTTTCCCACATAATCCCTCGCAAAACACACACTCTCACTTGGCTGACCTAAATCACCCTCATTGCCCTTCTTAGTTCTCATAGCTGCCTCATAAAACTCATCCAAAGCCAATCAAATCGCACCCTTAGGTGCAGGCCTCTCGTCCTCCGAGTCATACAGGTCAAACAATCCCTCTCTCCTTAACTTAGCATCTATACCCAGTCCATATAGAAGTCCGCTCCTCTTAGGTCCCTCTTCTAGCTTCCCTTTCCCCTTATCTTCCATTCCTAAAGAGGGCTTCCTAAGTTCTCTTAATGCCGGGGTAAATCCATCCCTCAGCCTATAACTCTCATCACTGGACTCTTTGCGGTCATAGCAAGTAAAAGTCCTATCAAATTCACCTATCTTTGGGGTCCTGGGAGCCTCCATCGCATCCTCATCCTCCTCCTCTATCCCATCTATCTCTTCCTCACTCTCATCATCACTCTCATCCCCAAACTCATTTGCCTCCCCTTCACTCAGCTCAGCCATCTCCTCATCTCCCTCACCCTCACTATCAAGCTCATCTACCTCACCCTCATCATCCCCATAGTACTCACCTAGGCCCCCATCAACCTCCATCTCTAACTCATCAACCGGGTCATCTAGTATAGGCAGCTCATGCTCCATCTCATCTTCACTCAAAAACCAACCTCCCTTAGGCTCTGTCTCCGAATCAGACGAGGGTGGATCCACTACAGGTAATGGGGCAGGTGGATCCCCGCAACCAGCGGGCCAGTCTCTGACAGCCGATGCAGCTCTCTTGACCATCCTATAAACAAAACACAAGAATTAGAACCAGGTCAAAATACTTAAGGAATAGAAATCCAGAAAGCCAACTGATTGCCTAAACCTTGTCTCTGATACCACTTGTAACACCCCGGAAACCTAGGACCGCCGGGGTCGGGAATGTTGCCCCGTCCAAAGGACAAGGGGTCTTTATAACTAGGTCACACAAATAAAATAGCAAAATAAAAATAATAATTTAACTTAAAATTTATTACATCCCAAGAATAAATCCACGAATTCCCAAAAGGAAACAATTCCATAAATAAAATCATCCACTCTCAACTCCCCAAAGCAATACATAAAAATAAATGACAGCAATCTCTTCCAAGGAAAATAACACTAGCTACTAATCCCCACAGCAGGATCAACCTAAAATCATGATAAAAAGGTGATGAGACAGAAATCTCAGTAAGTCCGTGTGTGCTTTGGGTGTTTAGTGAAAACAGCTCATGGATGCAAAGTGCAAAACCTTTATAAGAGAAATATTTATAAGCATCAAACATTAGTCAAAAGCAAGAGTGGCGTTTTGGCTTATCTAGCCGTACATAATTTATAAGATCAACCACTCGAAAGAAAGGATTATGGGTTACCACACGTTGGGCCCCATAACCGGTCAGAATGCCGACACTTTGTGCAGACTGACAAAAGGTAGGTGATCGGCCTACCGGGCAAGATACTTCTCATTCTCTATACCCAAACAACAACCGAGTGTGCATTCCGGAAAAACACAGTCACTTGACTGAAATAAAACAAACTGCTAGCTCGGACCGGCCTGACTAAGTAGTACTGACGTTTTTCTAAGTTGACCTTCTCTTTTGGAGGTGGCCTCATGCCAGAAGACTCACTCTTGCTCTTCAAAACTAGTACTACTAGCCTACCCATATTGAGTATTCAACGTAACATATCCCACTTGGGAAGAAAATGAACAAAACACAGTTCCACTTGAAAATGGCAATTAAGGTTTTCCAAAATTTGGGGCAAAACTGGTTTTAGAAAGAATTTTACGTTTTGAGTAAAACCACCCCTTGATTTACAAATAATTTATTTGTCTGAAATGAGAATAGAAATAATCCTCAATTGCCTTTACAGAAATGAGTGACCATGCACTCTACATTTGGCTTGCCATAAAAAGAATCATTTTTGCATCAAACAGGTTTTATACAGGAGCTTACCTGATCCTTGCTCACAACAAAGGTCTCCAACAGCTGACCTAACCCCGCATAGGGTAAATACAAACCACAATCAAACTCAAGCCAATGATTCACTTTCACAAATAAAACTAACCTAACCTACTACAATCATGTCACTAGTGTCTCAAGTTTTAAGGCTCGATAATAAATAAAAGGGTTTATAAAATAAATCTAGTTTGATATTAAAATAACTAGAGTTTGGAAAATAGGTACAAAAAGTTGAAGGTTTAAATCTTGCTAAAAATAAATTATGGTTTATTTGGAAAAGGGTCCAAGGTAGTATTAGGTAAAATAATGATTTATTAATAATTTAGTTGTTAGAAAATAATTGATAGCTAAAATTTGTTGAAAATAAATTTAATGAGTCTTGCTTGAAAATTAATAAGCAAATCCTTAATGGGTTTTGATTAAAAGATAATAATTAAATTTTTGGTAATAAATATTTTATTAATTATAATTATTTCTTTATTATTTTAAATAATATATATATATATATATATTTCCAGCAAAAACTTTTATTTATTTGACTAGAATATCACTATTTTATATAAAAGACCAAATCTACATTTTCCCATGGTTTTCAAAATTTTACTAGAAAAATCATATTATTAAATATTTTATTAATGAAATAAAATTTAGCTTAGGGACAACTAGATCATGATCATATTCCTATAGCTAACTACAATCATGAACATATACAACCCTTCAATTCATCAAATCATCCAAATCATGCATACAAGCATAGATCTCAATTTACCAAAATATGATCTAACCCTTACTAGCATAAATATGATCATGGCTTCAATAGTCCAACATGAATATAAATCCTATTCACCAAAGGTGACATAATCTCTAGCATACTTGATCACAAATACTACCTATGACATGCATCAACCTCAAATCATCATATAATCATCCAAGACAATCCTTCCATTCATAAATCCCATCTCCTTCACAATCATACATATATTCATACTTCAATCTCAACAATATATATATACTCATCCCCTCGCCCTCCACCTTCTAACAACATCATTGTAGAGACATGAATCTAGGGTTTAAAAGAAAGGTTGAAGGGACTTACCTGGTTGATGAATGCTTTGAAGGAGTTTAGAGTAGATCTCAACTCCTAGATGTCTAACTTTGTCCATGGGAGATGGTGAGAGCATGTTCATGGGAGAAAAAGTCATTCGGCCAAGAGAGGGAGAGAGAGAGAGAGAGAGAGAGAGAGAGAGAGAGAGAGAGAGAGAGAGAGAGAGAAGAGAGAAAGAAATCATTTGTATGTTTATTCGCATAGGTTCTCATTAGAGATCAAGGTTAGAGAAGATGAAGTTGCTAGAATAAGTTTACCTTGATGGTGTTCTTGACCTTAACAGAAATTTCTGGTTTTGATCCGAAGTAGCAAGATTTTTTGTCGGAGTTTGATATTAATAATGGTTTTGATGGATTCACAGCAATGTGTAGATAAAATCTGGAAGTTTTTGAGTGGATTTGAGATGGTTTGGAGGGGTATTAGGTGTAGAGAAGAAGTAGGTGTTCTTGGTGTAGTGTGTGTGTTCTTGATGGTTGCTGAAAATCGCGAGAGAGAGAGAGAGAGAGAGAGAGAGAGAGAGAGAGAGAGAGAGAGAAGGGAAACTGCCGAATTTTCTGTGGGAGATGGGGCTGGATGAATTTCTGTAGGGTTTAGGAGGTTGATTCTCTGATTTGGAAGGGAAAAGGAAAGGTTAGTTGTTACAATCTTTAAAGAATATTTTTAGGGGGTGAATTTGGAAAGTAAATATCCTAAGAATATCATGATTGTTTGGACAGCTTTGGAGTCTGCCATGGCTAACTGTTTTAGCAGAATTTCGTGGGATTAATGCTGGCTTATGGAAGCTTATGGTGGCCGAAAGTAGGGTGCTTAATGGTGAAGAAGTGGTCTGGTCAATTGAGTATGATTTTATGGAAGGTTGCTAAACAAGAAGGCTGAAATTTTGGAAATCAATCAAGCTAAATTGCAGGGATTTGTTGGAGAGATTTTTGGACAGCCATTGATGGAATTTCATGCAGAAGTTTAAGGGGATCAATGGAGCTCTGTTGATGGAGGTTTAAGGAAGGTTTTGACAGATTAGGGTTGGTGTTTCGGCTGGAAGAGGAAGAGGAAACAAGCTGGACAAATTTCTGCCCAGAAATTTCTCTGCACAGTGATTTTTCTGGCAGATTTTCGTCTGCTACTTCCAGCCATTTTGTAGTGAGCTGGAAGGGGGGTTTCAGGGGTATTCAAGGCTGGTTTCCAGTCTTCTTCATGGAGGAAAAACATGGCTAAGGTTCTGCCCAAAATCTGGAACAAATCAGCTTGGTTTTAGACCTCCAAAGTAGCGATTTGCCCAGAATTTTTCACTAGTTTTGCACAGCTTTTGTGCAGTCCGAAAATGGCAAAAATGATTCATGTTTTAATATTATCTTAAGGCCATTTTTCTGGCAGCATCTGGATGGGAATGTTAGCTAAGGAGTTTGACAATTTGAAGGTACAACAAGCTGGAAAGTGTCAGCTCATGCCATGAAGGAAGAGGAACTAATTTGAAGTGAAATTTCAGCAAGCTCACTAGAGATATTTTCCTCATGGAATTCCTCACAACTCTTCCATATTTTTTTCAGCCCATAGGTAGTCTTTTCCCAAGACATTTTGATCCTAAAAGGTCTCAGCACTTTACTAAATTTTCTGGAAAGAAAAAGGCTAGAACACCTTGATCAAACTAATGAGTTGAGCATTGAGAAAAATTAAAGAACAAGGAAGAATGAATTTCCCTTCAAGAATTTCGAGTAGAGTAAAGAGTGAAATGAGATTTTTCCTAACATGTTTCTCCTAGGACATTATCACCACCTTATTCTAGGCTCTTAAGGCCGAAACTAATCTTCCCTAAACAAAAATAAAATTTAATCTAGCTAAAGCTTCTATGATGGAATTTGAACCCTAGACCTCAATAATCTATTCCAAAGCTCTAACCACTAAACCACAACAACTCTTGTTGCTATTTCTACTAGAAAAATTATTTTCTATTCAATCCACAGGCTATCTCCCTATTTTCACCCCGGGCAAAAATTACCATTTTGCATCTCTCACACAATAGTCACCAATAAGACTTCAAGACAATAAAACTCGAATCCAGAACACATAAAAATTCATATGAGAGTATATTTAACCATGAAATAAAATATGATATGCATCCCAACCCCCTTACTCTAAGGTTGGTTTCGACTGGGGTTTCACACTGCCTCTGTTCTGTTTTGCGACGCTTTTGTCTTATTTTACCCCTAAAATCTAAAATAAAGCACAAAATACATTTTCAAGGGTAAAATCTCAATTATGAAGGAATATGATCAGTTATTGAACAAAATGTATCACAAAATAGCCTCAAATAACTAGGAAAAATATGACTAATTTAGACCCTATCAGTAAACTATAAATACCCCATTATAAATCCTAAATAATCATCCTTAGTTGGATCGCAACTAACAATCCCTTAGGAAGTCAAAAGAAACACCAAGGAAGGGAGATTTTAGAAAAACAAGGAGGAGAAGAAGGGTTCGTTCAAGGAAATGCAAGGAAGAATAATTTCAAGATCTTATCTATGAGTGAAGTTCTCTCTTTTTCTTTGTATTACACTTTAACAATATTGAGATTTATATGATTTAGTTGTATTTGTTGGATGAACTCAAATCTATATTCTTGTATTGAGTTATTATTATGATTTACTAAATACCAAATCTTGTATTTGATTACTTGGTATTATTGTATTAGATTGATTGATTTGTTCAATTGATTAGTTGATCTTAATAAATTTAAGAGATAGGTTAGGATTTAAATACCAAATTAATTGGTCTAATATTTATTTTTCTTTAATTAACTCGAGAGAGGGGTTGAAGGATTAGAACTTGGTGGTCAATGGTTTTCAATATTACCTAGAGATAAGGATATTGGGCTTCGGGTACCTTATGGGTGATGAGCGAGTGTAACACTTCCTTAGGTTAAATTGATTTGGTAGAGATACCAATTAATTGAGCCTTAGAAAAGAACTCTCATAACTCGAGAAAGATGTTAGTGTTGTGCCCTAGAGGCAATCACTTGTACCATGTATATTACATATTAAATTAATGAGGCATTCTTTATCTTTCAGTTTGATTGTTACATCTAAATATGTGTACAAACCATTAGATAAAGTCCCTAGTACAACACAGTGTTAAGGAAATCATGATAGAGATCATGATGTGAGATTCCTACTACACTATGCAGTGTTTGTACTTAAATAATCCCCAATCATAGTATTAATAAGATGGGACATTATTAATACGCCAAGACTGGCACATATTATATCTCTTGATTGGATCAAGTGGTGGTTCTCATATCCGTGGGTATTGGGATACTCAGAATTAACGTGTGGATGCTTGTTTTGAAACAAGTTCATTGGATGACCTAGCTACGAGATAATCACTTGGATAACTATTTAGTGTCAGTGATAGAATCTCATTATAGCAAGTGTGCAAGTATCCTTAGACTTGAGATCTCCAAGGTACTTTGTTTATCGAGCGTTGTACTTTGATTCCAATCTCTGGAGCTTGATCGAGGGCCGCCTATGGGATGGATATTGGGTACAACGTAAAGTAAACGAAAGTAGTTGAGAGGGTCAATAAAGGATTCACCACTCCTAATAGTAGGAGAGTATATCTCAAGGCCACTTGTAGAAATCATTACTCATGAAGTCCTTGGCCAAGGCGACTATGTGATGAAAATGGTTCCAATTGATACACATATCGAGTAATAGATTTCTTGAACAAGTACTAAAATATTCGGGTCAGAATTAATAATATTCTGGAGGGAGTTGGCACTAATTCCATGCTTTAGACCGAATGAGATATTGTATGTTGAAAGGAGTTTATTGCACTGATAATTTGCTATTGAAAGGTTCATGTCAAGCGACTTGACTTTCTGGACTTTTGGGTGGTCAAGAGTCATTGCTAGATATCGCTCTTGATATGCTAAATATGAATTTATTAATTAGAGAATTAATAAATTTAATCCTTTATTTTATTAAGGATTATTAATTCTAATATTGTTAGAATTAATTCATATTATGCTACCAATAAGACTAGGAAACCTAATGGGTCACACACAATAAAGGTTTGAATGCTCAAATATATTATTTGATAATATTGTGAGGTTAATTAAGAGAAGGGAATATATTTATAGGTGAATTATAAGTTTGTTATAATTCATGGGACCTAATTGTAATTAAGTAAACTTCAAGGACCAATTTGTTGACAATTGGACGTTGAAGGACCAAGTTGCAATTTATGGTAATTATAAACCTATAAATATAAGGAAACGGTTTCCTTAGGGTTAGAGATAGACTATTCACGCAATAACAGAGAAACTGTTTCTCTGCCTCTCCCTTGATCAAACCTTAGCCGTCTCTCTTCTTGATCAAAACCCTAGCCTCCCGAATTCTACTAGCATAGAATTGTGAGATTGTGAGCATTCAACCTTGTGTGGATTATCATTAGAGGGAGTTCTTTCTTGGACTTCAGTTGAGCTATAGTGAACGGTTTTGGATAATCTGGATCGCGCCTGCATTCTTGTTTCTGAAATTTTTGAATTCCAGCTTCACGAGGTAATAAACGCAATCTTCTCCTTTTTTCCATTTCTATTGCAAACCTGTGATCCATGGCTTGGATTTCTTGTTGTTTTCTACTGCGCTTAATCTGATTATGCATGATAGAAATCCTATAAAAGAGTAAGGTTAATTCTTAAAAACTCATACTAGTACTTGAATTGGGATTTGATAAACTTAGTGATAATATTTTTACTTGACATAATTTGGGGGATTTCTTCTTTTGCATGGTCTTCCCCGTGTTTTATCTTCTTAATGATCCTTGTGGTTTTTCTTTTGTGGGTTTAAAGTACTTTTTATTGTAGTAGTTTAGTCTAGTTAGTTTTATTTACGTTATCTTTTTATTCATTCAGGCTAAACAATGAGATTAGAGTAAAGTAGTAGTAATTGCTAAGTTCCTATGGATTCGATTTTGCTATTTCCTATACTATAAAATGGGCATATTTGCTCTATTGTGTGATTTTAGTGTTGGCATTATAATTTAAAGTTTTATTTATGTGAATTGTTATTACTATTTCCAATACACGAAAAACACACATCATGTTTTTCGCCGTTGCCGAGAAATGACAATATCATGAAACCCTTGAGTCTTATTGATTTAGCTATGCATATATTTGCAAATATTTTAACTTTTAAATATTTGTTTCTATATTTGTGCATAATAATTGTACTTGTATATAGACTTCTTTTCTTTTTATACCTTGTTTGTATATTTTTTAATTATTTATTTGTAGTCTTTGAGAAAAATAAATTATTTTGGGTTCCAATGTATTGTCTCATTATGTTTGTTGTATTATTATTATTTTTAATATTTTTGTACGTTCCTATCTTGGGAAATTATATATATAGTATATTATTGGGATTTAAGTTTTGGTTTTGTATATGGCCTTGTTGTTGTATACTATTATTGTTATTGTTGGGAAATTTTGTATTTGTTATTGTGTTAGTATTTTTAGCATCAAAATGTTATTATAATTGGCTATTATTGTTGTTGTTGAGGAGATCTTTTTGTATAATAATTATTGTGATTGATTGTTGTATAATAGAGTTGGTTTCATTGTTTTTGTAATAGTGTTAGACTTTTGAGAATTTAAGTGTCGTTTTGAGGATGAAAGTATTCGTTGTAGTTTTAGTTGTTATTATACTATATAAAGTGGAGGTTGAAAATTTGATTGTAATAGTGATGAATAAATTGAGGAGTTGATTGGTGTGCATAGTTGATATTATATTTTTGTGGACTATCGATTTTTGTTTTGGGAATTTTGTAAAGTTCTTGTAATCATTTTTATAGGAGAGATTTTAATATTGAGGTTAATTTTTTATTACTTGGGAGACTTTTTTGTATGATTTGGAGGTTGTAGTACCAATTGATTAGTGGATGTTGTAGTAGTAATCTTTTGTTTTATGTAAGTTCCTTTAGTATAAATAATACTTCTAGTGCTATGTATACTAGTGTTTTGATGAGAGTATATTAGCATACATGTATATATTGATTTAGAGTATCTATAGTGAAAATATTGGGCTATTCATTTGTTTTATGGCTTTGTTGTATTGGTTGTAGTATAGCTTTTGATACTAATATATGTTTTGGTATTATTTATATTAGTTGATTTTATGACTTGTTAATAATATTTGTGTATATATATTATTATATGATGGTTTATTTGTTTTTAGTATTGGTACTAATGCATGATTGTAACAACTCATTGTATCATTTTTACTTGTATTTGCTTTTAAATTATTTTCTTTGTCTATTATTTGGTTTGTATCTTTGTTTGTTACTATATCTTTAGCTTTGGTATACTATTTTATTTTTCTCTATTTTTGCAAGATTGAAGATTTTCTTCTTTTGGACAACTATCATTTTCTTCTTTTGGACAACTATCATTTTCTTCTCCCTTCTATGATACATTAAGTTTTAAGATGCTTGGGGAGTAGTGCTTTACCTTCTCCTTTCTTTTATTTCTTTTAATCCCATTGAAAATGCTTATATTGTTTAATTTGTGACCAATGAGGACATTGTCCTATTTAAGAGTAGGGAAGAGGTTGAATAATATTTTCTTTATAATTTTGGGAATTTTCTTATTTTTGAGCTAAAGTTTTTTTTTTTTTGCATTTGGGCCAAATTTTTTCAAAATTTTTTTCGCATTGTTATGTTAGTTTTCAAGACTTTTTGGTACATGTGTTGATATGTATGTAGCTCAACGAAATTTCAAGCCTGCAAATCAAGACAGGAAAAATATCAAAAAATATAAAATATTTAGTAAATCAGAAAAGTGGTTACAAATCTCCAAAAAAGTGTTAAAATGTAGGATAAGTCCTTTGATTCCTTTTTTTTTTTTTTTTAATATTGATTTGAGTACTGAATAGCTTGATCTCGAATCAAATGAAATTTATTGATGAACACTTGATTGCCAAACATTTAAGACTTGTTTGATGTAGAACAAAATGAACGCCTTGAAATTTGGTGTATATTCTGAACCTTGATTTTATGATGATTCTGAACCTTGAATTTGTTAAAGCTTGAACTTGAATGCTGAAACTTGAGCTTGTTGAAGCTTGAACTTGAATGATGTTGAAGTTTGAAGACGCCTCTTATTTGTTGAAGATTCCAGGGCACCTTAAACCCTTAAGGGAAGATCTTATAAGTTAAAAATTCCTTGACTTTAGTAGAAATAACTGATGTGAGATTTTTAAGAAGCTTCTTAACAAACCATAATGGACTTGGGCTTGAGATGACTTGTGCTTAATTTATATTTAATCCAATTTCATTTAATCCACGTTATATTTGGGTTAAGAGATTCTCAAAAAGTCTAGCTTGAAGGGCTTAGTTCAATTCCATCTAGTCCATAATATATTGAATTTTGTAATATGGACCCTTAACACTAGTCCAATTTTAATAGCCCAATTCCATAATATATTAGATTTAATAGACTTTTAAAATGACCTAATTATATTTATTCATGTATTTTTTTTAATTAACCAAGGCCAAAATATTTAATTTTCTTTTAGTCTTGATCAAATAAAATATATTTTCTTCAATTTTCTTGTCTACAAATA
The DNA here is from genome assembly GCA_026120185.1 of Voacanga thouarsii. NCBI lineage: Eukaryota > Viridiplantae > Streptophyta > Magnoliopsida > Gentianales > Apocynaceae > Voacanga > Voacanga thouarsii. The sequence continues at coordinate 65,083 of JANUWF010001823.1, forward strand.
TCCCCACTTCAAGACTTGATGAGAATGCTTTGTCAAAGGAATTCGGAAACAAGGCTGGAAGTATTTAAAAAAATATTATTAATTTCTCAGTTTAATTAAAAATTAATATAAGAGCTTTCTTCAATTCCTTGATGGAGTTCTTTCTACTTCTTGAAGTCCAAAGTTGAGGAGGAATCTTATTTTCTTGAACCCACCAATCAAACCTCTTGCATTTAAATCCAAGTTTCAATCAATGTCTTCTAATTGAGAATTAGAAATTATAGGGGATTTAAATTGTTAGTGTTGTGCACTAGAGGCAATCACTTGTACATTGTATATGACACATTTTATTTTAATAAAAGGCATTATTTATCTTACAGTTTCTTTTGTTTACTTTTAAGTAATATAATTGTTCGATAAAGTCCCTAGTACAACACTGTGTTAAGGAAATCATGATAGAGATCATAATATGAGATTCTTATTACATTGTATAGTGTTAGTACTTAAATAGTCTCAAGTCGTAGTATTAAAAAGACAGGACATCATTAATGCGTTAAGACTAGCATGTGTTAGACTTCCTGATTTGATCAGGTGATGGTTCTCATATCTGTGAGTATTGAGATACTTAAAGTTAACACATGGATGCCTGTTAATGGAACAAGTTTATTGGATGACCTAACTTTGAGATAATCACATGGATAACTATTTAGTGTCAGTGATATAATCTTAATATAGCAAACGTGCAAATATCCTTAGACTTGAGATCTCCAAGGTACTTTATTTGCTAAGTTTTGTACTTTGATTCCATTCTCCGGAGCTCGACTGAGGGCCGCCTATGGGATGGATATTGGGTACATTGTGAGGTAAATGAAAATAGTTGAGAGGGTCAATAAAGGATTCACCACTCCTAATAGTAGGGGCGAATATCTCATAACCACATGTAGGAATTACTACTCGGAAAGTTCTTAGCCAAGGCGATTGTGTATTGGAAACAGTTCCAATTGATACACATCTAGAGTAGTGGGTTCCTGGTACAAGTACTATTGTATTTGGGCCAGAATTAATTCTGGAGGGAGTTGACACTAATTTTGTACTCCAAACCGAATTATATATTGTATGGTGAAATGAGTTAATTGCACTGAAGTTTGTTATTGGAGGGTTCATGTAAAGCCACTTGACTTCCTGGACTCTTGGGTGGTCATGATGTGTTGCTAGATACCGCTCTTGATATGAGAATATGGATTTATTAATTGATGAATTAATAAACCAATCCTGATTAGAATTAATAGGATTAATTATAATTAATTATGAATTATTAATCTCAAAGACGTTTGGATTAATTCATGTTCGCTACTAATTGACTGGGAAACCTAAGAGATTACACACAATAGAGGATTATATACTCAAGATAGTATTTGATAACATAGAGGGGTTAATTGCGAGAAAGAGAAATTGTTGTGGACAAATTATAATTGGTTATAATTTATGGTCTAAGTTGTAATTGTGGAAACTTATTGTTTCCAATTACAATTAGGAAATTCTAATCGTTTTAGAATTTTAGATTTTTAGTGGATTTTGGAACATATATTGGATATGCTCGAAACCATAATCCAAGGGTGATTCACATGAAAATAGGAGCTACAAAACAAACGTCTTCTTCTTCTTCTTCTTCTTTCTTCTTCTTCTTCTTCTTCTTCTTCTTCTTCTTCTTCTTCTCTCTCTCTCTCTCTCTCTCTCTCTCTCTTGTTTTGCTGAAAATGAAAACAGCCCTAGCCGCCATCTTTTTCTGGTAGCACAGGAAATTTTGATGCTTGAGTATTCCTCTGTGTGGATTACTGTTAGAGATAATCACACACTGTAATTATAGTGGCTAGACATTCAACCCACGTGGAGTTTGAACAAGAGGATTGCTGAATCACGCCTCGACTTGAAGAAGAAAATTTTTGTTCTTCAAACAATCACCCAAAGGTAAAAGCCGTTACCTTTATTATCATTATGTTTTGTTTTCCACACATAGACGGATCCTGGGATGGTATCTCGTTTTATTTTCCGCTGCGCCGTATAAGATACGAGCCTAAGATACCCAACATAAATGAAATATGTCATAACCCCTATAAAAAAAAGGCTTAAACTCCACAAATTTTCTTGCACTGATTTGAAGGGTCTTCAATAGCTTCAATTTCATGGCTTCGGTGACTTAATGCTTCCACCTTTGGTCCATTGTAAGTTCCTTCTTTTCGCGTACCAAGAATCCTTCAATGTCCATAAATTTCATGCATGCCATGTTTCCAAATCATATTACTGATGCATGTGTGATTGTGAATATCCTTTTCCCACTATTGGTTTTGTTTTATTATGCGTTGCACACATTTTTTATTGATTCATGCTGCATATATATTTTTTCATTGATTCATTGACTTTGACATAGGGGGATGGAGGAGCCTGCCAAGACTGGGGAAGATATAGGGTTCTCCTCCTCCAATGTCGACTAAGACCAGCATCCTAATATATCTTAGCTGTCCTAACGATGGTCTGGTTTATCTATTAATTTTGCTAAATCTGTGATCCACTTCAGCAGGAATGTGCAACCCTCAATGAAATTTTCAATACGCTCTATTATTCACATGTTCGAATGTGATCATAATAGTACTTATCTGGGAGCTCCATTCTGTAAGAAATATTTGAAGGCTATGGCATTTCATGGTATGGTGGAAAGACTCCAACAAAAGATTAGTGGTTGGAAAATTAACACTCTATCTCAGGCTGGTCATTCTGTATTAATTAAGAATGTTGCACAATAATTCTCCATCCATGTTGTGCAATGTTTTCTTCTTCCAACTTCCATCTTTAACAAATTAGACGCTATAATGCGAGACTTTTGGTGGGATTATAAAGAAGACTTAGGTTGGCACTTATACCTCAAAACTTGGGATTCTATTTGTGCACCTAAAATTAATGGTGGTTTGGAATTTTGGAAAGCGTCGGATAATAATTGAGCTTTGCTCTTGAAACTTTCCTGGCAACTATATACTGAACTTCATCGTCCTTGGGTCAATCTAATCCAATCTAAATACCTCTGTAGTAGACAATTGCTGGATATGGACCGATGTCCTAGTGAGTCTGCCTGGATTTGGAAAGGTATCTAGAAATATAAAGAGGTATTGGAGGCAGGATTGTGTTATCGTATTGGTCATGATTCATCGGTGAATATTTGGGAAGATCCTTGGATCCCAGGCCTTCCTACTCATCGTCTTCCCTTGGTTCCTATAGCTCAACAACATTTGAGTGATGTTCGAGATCTCATACCCTTTGATCACCATATATGGGACTATGACCTTATTTCTAATCTGTTTCCACCATCTATTGCTCGAGAGATCATGAAAATTTATATTTCCCAAATTGAGGAACCCGACTTGCTATTGTGGACTCCTTCTAAGTCAGGGAGATTTTTTGTTAAGTCCACTTATAGAATTATTCATCAGCTGAGGCACAATCCTAAACCTTCATTTTCCCATGCGAGATCTTTATCATCTACTCCTCTCCCCTGCACAATGCGGAAAGATCTGTGGTCTTCTGGTCTACATAATCGCCACAAGCATTTTTTATGGCGTATGGTTTCTCATTTACTACCTACTAAGTCTAGATTGGCCGGGGTTTGGACTTGATAGATTATTCCTGTAATATATGTCAGTCTTCTACAGAAAGTCTGGAGCATCTTTTTCTACTATGTCCCCTTTCTAAGTGTTTATGGTGTCATTCTAAATGGCAATTTAGAGTAGATATTTTTTTCAACTTGGAAAGTGGAAGACTGGGTTAAGGAACTATTGAATTCGAAAAATTCATTTCCTTTCCCAAGTGAGACTAAGCGAGAATTTCTAAACTATGCTGTGGTGCTGATAGAACAACTATGGAGATATAGAAATCAATTGTGTGCAGGGGAGGATTCTCAATAGTGGGATGTGCTCTCTACTCATATCGCTAGGACAGCTAAGATATATTGGGATGCTAGTCTTAGTTGACATTGGAGGAGGAGAACCCTATATCTTCCCCGGTCTTGGTAGGCTCTTCCATCCCCTTATGTCAAAGTCAATTTTGACAATGCTTTTCAAGATGGGATTGCGATTTCTGACTGAGCCTTTAGGGATCGTTTGGGTCAACTTCTTTGGGTTTAGACTGGGAAAGAATTTGCTGGTGATGCTTTTGCTGCTGAAGCTCTTGCTGCCCATAATGCTGCTTTGATCGCAATGCGGTTGACATCTCTAAAGTCATTTTTGAAGGTAACTCTCTCAATGTCATAAGGGTAATATCTGGTGTTCACTCAGTAGAGAAATTCTTGGTAAAAGATCCACAGATGCTATGAAGTCTATGCTCAGTGAAAAAAATCTTTGGACGTATGTTTATATCCCCCGGTTTGGAAGTGTGTATGCTCATGAAATTGCGAAATGGGCAAAACTTGATAATTATTTTGGTTATATACTCCCATCCCTCATTCCCCTTACCATTTTATGTGATCGTTGGGGGACCGAATCGAGTCCTGTATTGTGTGAGGAGGCGGTTGCTTCCTCTTCTACTTCTTTTGAAATACAAGGCTAACTCTTTATCTAGCAAAAAAAAAAAAAAAAAAAAAACCATTCTTGGAATAACATATTAAGTCCCAAGCATTGATTTCACTGAAATCTTTTTTCTTTCATGCGTGTTTTTTTTTTTTTTACAGCCCAGCTTGCAATGTTTTTTTTTTTTCTTTTCATAGTTGTTCTTGTTATGTGCCTCTCAGCTTCTTATCGATGTCAGCTGCATAGTGGCTTACTACTTTGAAGCATTGTTTTCCTGAACTCTTTTTTCCGCTTCTTTCAACCTTTTTTTTTTGGTCCCAAAGCTTCACCTTTTTTTTAATTCCAGCTCATCTTTTTTTTTTTATTACTCTCTCTTTTTTCCATTTTTTTTTTCGAAATCAACTTTTTTCTTTGGAATTGACTTTTTTTAATTCATTTTTAATCTTTTTTTTGCTTTTCTTTTTTTCTTTTTTCAAAATAGATCTAACCATAGTGTATTTCTCAAATTTGTGGTCTTTTTTGAGCCAGTAACAACTAGTTATTCACGACCACGAAAATGATCCAACGAAAGTGGGAACAACTTTGACAGTTTATGAGGCAAAGTTTGGCAAATATGTAGGGTTCCTACTAAAGGCGACACCCCAACGACTTATGAAGGAATGATCAATGGAAGTCAATTTCAAAGGCATCGCTCCCCAAAGGCATTAATTCTTCTTTTCTCATATAATCAACTTTAAACTCAACCTAGCATACTATCTTTACTTGGGATGTTAAATGATTCAAAAGGAGACTCAATGGAATTTTACCATTCAACTTCTTGGGCACTTTTTTCTTTAGGGAGAGATATTGGAAGTGGGCATTAGATGTTTTAAGTTGTTGCGAAGGACACTTATGATCTGCAAATATCTATGAAGCTGTCTATCCATCGCTTTTTACGTATGATTGCAATCCTAATATTCTTAGCATTTTGTGAAGCTTGGTATCCTCTCACCAACATGCTCTTAACATCAGCTAGCAAGGTGTTTATCTTATTGTGGGACATGCATGAACTTGAAGGCTTACCAATACTTGGGACTCACTACGATGAAGTTTTTCCCTATACTATGGAACTCATCGGTGCGGACCGAGATAGCAAGTGATTCCTTCCAAGGAGTTGTGAACATCTTTTTCATGTGTACCACTTGATAAAAAAGGACAACAACAACTTTGGTATCTTCATCAATAAGTGGTTTGACTTTTGGTTTAAAAGAGTGACAAAGTATATAGCTCCTCCTCTAAGGGAAGAAAGGAGATCATGCCCCAAATTCACTGATAACCCATGTGGAGTCATCCCACCATATACTGCATGGATATCTGAAGAAGAAGCATTTTCAAAGTTGGGCATTAGAAGCCAGAACAAAAATCAAGCATTCCTTGCAGCTTTTTTGTCATGTTGGCTTTGCAACTTTCTTTTGACTAATGAAGAAGTTGACATCATTTGTCTAAGTACCTTAAAAATGTGAGTTTGATGGTGTATGGGGAACAAGTTAGTTAGGCCATTCCCGTCTTGAGCATTTATAGTGGGTTGAATCGTATTTCCAACTCCCAATATCCAAGTGAGGAGAAATCTATCTTCCTAACTTATTATATATATAAATGGCTTGCGTGCTAATTCAAAACTCACTATGAAGTCTCTCAAGGCTTAAACAACTCTCCAAGGGTAAGTTATTCTGGTGAAAAATAGTGGAAAGTACTTTGGTGAAGATGAAGCACACAAGTGGATTTATAGAGGTAAGATCATTATTTGGGCTGTAAACATCCTTACCAAGCATAAAAAGTATGACTTTGTTGATAATGAGACAATCCCCTGAAGGAACAACATTACTTCTTGACCCTTTGTTCAAGTCTTCTTACTTTACGAAAGGATGATTACTTCATCATTGAGCCTTATAGCCACATCACTTTAGTCGACAATTTAGATTCTTGCAAGATATTCTAGGCTACTTTGAGATTTCAACCTGTAAGGCCATCTTAATAGATGGTTTACGTCTTTGGGGAAGATGCACGCTTCATAGAACAATAACCAAGGTAACATTTCCAGCTACTCCTTATAGCATAAAGAAGCACTATACCCCATAGTATAAAATATGGTAGGAACAAGTTCATGCAACCTTTCTTGAAGATCATATCTCAATGTCAAACTCCTAAAAATAGATATTTAAGAAGGTGGAAAACTTGCCTTACTACGAGAAGAAACTTTCTCAAGATATTAGCACTAAACACTTCAAAAGAGTTAGAAAATTCTTCAAGACAAGATAAACATTCTTCTTTGAATCATGACTTGATTACAGAGAAACTTTCATCAGCTTCAAAATGAAAGAAATTGATGTTGGATTTTGATCATGTAAACCAGTTTACACACAGTGAAAAATTAAAATAAAATCCACGCAAAGGATCACTTGTATATAATTAAATGGAATATGAGAAGGAAGAAAATTAATTACCTAAAAAATGCAGTTTTAAAATTTTTCTTTCCATTTGAATTCCCTTCAAAAGTCGTTCAAATTGAACCACAAAATTCCAATAATAGGAATTCTCTATCAATAATCTACACGAGGAATTTTACTTGAATTAGGAACCAAAACCCTATACTAGCATGTAATATATGATGGCTTTGGGATTAATTTAATTTGAGAAGAAAAAAACATAAAAAGGCTTTGTAATTTCTTGAAAGTAAACCTCAAAGATTTTCATCCAGAAGAAAAGCTTAAAAAAAAAAAAATCCTTGTACGGCGCATGTACATATCAATATATGTATGTTCCTCCAACACAACACGAAAACCTTTCCTTTATATAGTGGATCAGCTATGTTCTGATCAATGGAAACTCTTTCTATCTTCACATCTTTTCTATCAATGATTTCTCTAATCAAGTGATAGCTGATAAGACCGTAGTTCCTTTGCTTATGCAATGGCTTCATTGTTATCATAATATAAGAGTATTATATCAATAATGTTAGGTACCATACCTAGTTCTGTAATGAACTTTTTAATCCAGACCGCCTCTTTAGTTGCTATGTACTCAGCTTCAGTGGCTGAGTCGGCAATTGTATCTTGTTTAGAACTTTTCCAACTAATTGCCCCACCTACAAAAGTGGATGCGTCTTGATTAGAATTTGTTATCATCCTTATCAAATTGGAAACTAGCATCAGTATACCCTCTAACTTGTAAGTTACCATCCCTATATACCAAGAATACATCTTTAGTTCGTCTCAAGTATTTAAGCATATTCTTGACAGCCACCCAATGACCTTCTCCAGGGTTTGATTGATATTTGCTTGTCAAACTAAGAGTACAAGATACATTGGGTCTAGTACATATCATAGCATATATGATAGATCTAATTGTTGAAACATATGGTATTTTACTCATGTGATCCCTTTCATCTTGTGTCTTAGGAAACATAGATTTTAAAAGGCTTACCCCATAGGTCATGGGTAAGAATCCCTTCTTGGATTAATCTATGCTAAACCTCTTTAGCACTTTGTCTATGTATGTAGACTGTGAAAGACCAAGCAAACTTTTTTATCTATTTCTATAGATTCTTATTCTCAGAATATAGGTTGTATCTCCAAGGTTTTTCATAGAAAATTTCTTAGATAACAAAATCTTGACTGATTGTAGAATAGAGACATCATATCTTATTAACAATATGTCCTTCTACATATACTAATAGGAAAATAACACTCCCACTAACCTTCTTGTATACATAAGGTTCATCCATATTTTGTTTGAAACTGAATTCTTTAATTGTTTCATCAAAATAGATGTTCCAACTCCTAAAAGCTTACTTTAATCTATAAATGGACCTTTACAACTTGCCCACTTTAGTAGATTCTTGGATATAAAACTCTCAAGTTATGTTATGTACACATCCTCAATCAATTTCTATTAAGGAAAGTTGTTTTTTATTCATTTTCCAAATCTCATAATCATAATAAGCAGCAAGTGCTAGGAGAATCCGAATAGATTTCAGTATTGCTACTGGTAAAAAAGTTTTCTCATAGTCAATATCTTGTTTCTAAAGGTAACCTTTTGTAACCAGTCGCGCCTTATAGGTAATAACTTTACCATCTATATCATTTTTCTTCTTGAAACCCATTTGCACCCTTTAGGTTTTATCCCTTCAGGTGGATCAACCAAAGTCCAAACTTTGTTGTCATACATAGAATTCATTTCTGACTTCATAGCCTCAGGCCATTTGTCAGATTTTGAACTATTCATAACATCTTCGTAAGTGGTAGGCTAATCTTCTTCCATAAGTGATACGTCATTAGGTTACTCAACATGTGTATCAATTGAAACTATTTTTAGCACATATTCGACTTGGTCAAGGACTTCTTGAATAATAATTCTTTCAAGTGGCCTTGAGATATTCACTCATACTATTGGGAATAGCGAATCTTTTATTAATCCTCTCAATTACTTTCATTTACTTCACATTGTACCTAATGTTCACCCATAGACGGTCTTGTAAGAACTCCAGAGATTGGAATCAAAGTACAACGCTTAGCAAATAAAGTACCTTAGAGTTCTCAAGTCTAATATACTTGCACATTAGCTATAATGAGATTTTATCACTTGCACTAAATAGTTATCCATGTGATTATCTCATAGTTAGGTCATCCAATATACTTATTCAAATAACAAGCGTTCACGTATTAACATTGAGTATCACAATACTTACAAATGTGAGAACTATCGCTTGATCAGATCAAGAAGTGTAACACATGCTAGTCTTAGTGCATAAATGGTGTCCTATCTCATTAATACTATGACTAGGGTTAATTTAAGTTCAAACAAAGTTCAGTGTAATAGAAACATCACATCACAATCTCTATCATGATTTCCTTAACACAGTTTTGTACTTAGAATTTTATCTAATAGTTTTATACATATAAACATATGAAACAAAAACTAAAAGATAAAAAATGGCTTTTATTAATTTAATGTGCAAAATACATTGGATAAATGATTGCTTTTAGGGTACAATCCTAACAATTGCATCAAATTGAAGAAGTCAGTTCCAGTAGTAGAGATCGTTGTTGGGAGTGAACCAAGGTAGTAACTGCAATTTTGAGTCAAAAACTCAAGGACCAAGATATCTTCAAAGATAAGGTAAAACTGGTTCTCCTTTTTTTCTTTATATTTTTTTTTATTTTAACTTAATTTCTTTGCCATTCTTCTTCATTAGGTAGATAATGTTATAATATTTGATAAGGAAGTTCATTCTCAAGGCTTAATCAATAATTCTTTCTTCTCCAAGCAAGATGGTTGTAAGGATATCTCCTACTCTCAGCTCGAGGATCCAAAATCTAAAGCAGTGACTCGTTAACATTGTTCAGCTATCTCTACCTTCTCAAGAGAGTCCTTAATGTCAAATTATAGAAAAAGGTTTGTTATGGATATATAGAATCAATTTTATCAAAGGACCTAACAAACACTTATCAAGCAAGTCTCTTCACTTGAGAAACAAGCCTGCTATATCTTTAAAGAACTCAGCAAGGATCTTGTTGTTGATTTGTCACCATTGGATAATCTCTTGAGGTTTTTCTATGCCAAGGCATGGGAACTAGACAATGCTAGATCCACTTTTTCAGATAGGGTCTCAAAGGAGTCTCATGCACAATTATTTTTTGCTGCTAGCCAATACTTGGATGATGCTAAAGCTAAAAGGGGTCATCTCATAAGTCAAGTTGAGGAAAGTAAGGTCAACTTACAATGAGTTAAAGCCAATATTACTACTCTTAAAAGGAAGCTTAAGAACTTAAATAGAAAGGAGATAAAACTTTTAACTACTTTTAAGGAAAAGAATAGATAACTTTTAGAAATGGAGTCCACTTGTTCTTCCCTTAAAGAAGAGTTTGTCATACTTCAAAATACTCCTACAGTAAATGAAAAGGATGCCAACTTGAAGAATATAAGGGACCACATAGTGAGAATTCTATAGGACTTAGAAAATTTCAAGTTCTTTCCTTGAAATGTTTTGTAGCACTTCATATATTCTTTAAGTAGTCGTATTTTTTTTTTTCTCTTATAAAATAAGATTTCGTTCTTGTTAGCATTAATAATATATTTCTTCCATCTTGTATCAACTCTCCTTATATATATATATATATATATATATATATATGTATGTATGTATATGTATTTCCACTTGTTGCCAATGCCAATATCACAACCTACAATAAATTATAAGTTGATTGTAACAAATGTGAAAATAAAAAATGGGAAAAGATGTGACTGAACTTAGAAATTTCTTTCTAAGCTGTCTATGTATTTTAAGAATACCTTGAGAATTAAATCAAATGTAGTTCAAAATAGATGGGTATATTTGGCAGGTGCCATTCACAGTTTTAACTCGTGTAGGCCAAGAGTATTCATTTATTTACTAACTTGGACTTGGCGGAGTATTTCAACAGTTTAACCACATACTACACTATTGATAGTTGTCTTTACACATTTTAAACTCATATGGGCCAGGAGTAACTTGTAGTTTAAGCTCGTGCAGTCAAGGAGTAATTTACAATTTAAGCTCGTGTAGTCCAGAGTATCCATTTATACATAGTATCACTTCAAATATTTGTTGTTGATTGGGCCAATTCTTAATCAATCTTCATCCAACTATTTTGTAAGATCCATTTCTTGAATGATGTATAGGCCATCCCACGCTGATGTCAACTCTATTGGTTTGGATCCAATGATAATTTTTCTCTTTATAGTGAGCACTAAATCACCAACTTAAAAAGAATGAAGATGCACTTTCTTGTTAAAGGTCATTAAAACATGAGTTTAGTAAAATTCTAGTCTTTGTTGTACTTCCAATATTTTATCATCAAGTGCTTCTAATTCTTCAAATTTGAGATAAATATTATCTTCATTGGTGGGCCCTACTTGAATAGTGATCCTTAAAAAAGGAGTTGGAGTCAATATGTGGTCCTATATGCCCAAAGTGCTTCTCCAATATGAAGATACTAATCCCTTTTAAATTTAGTCACCACTTTTTGTAATAAATTGTACAAAGTCTTATTGAAAGTTTCGATGAGTCCATTGGCCAGGGCATAGCATAGCACATGAAAAATTTATGCTGCTTGAACATGAACTTCTTGCACAGTTTGTCTATCAAAATATTGTAAAAAGGCTTGCCATTATCTGTGATGATATATCAAGGAATGCCATATCGATAAATAATATTGATACATATGAAATTAATAATATTTTCCTTCTTTGCTTCCTTTAAAGCTATAAGTTCCACCCATTTGGAGAAATAATGTATTGCAGCCAAAATGTAGAGATGCCTAGCAGAAAACTTTGGTAGCGGTCTAATGATATCCAAATCCCATGCATCAAATGGCCATGAAGTAACTTTCCGGTGAAATGGCTTAGAAGGTTGGTATATATAATTAGCATTAAATTGACATGCTTGACATTTTCAAGCTTAATCTAGGTAATCTTTTACCATAGTTGGCCAATAATATCTCATTCTCTTGATATGAAAATGAAGCATCGAAGTAGACTGGTGGGCTCTATAAATGCTTGAATGGGCTTCCTCCATTGCATGCAGTGCTTCTTATTGGCCTAAACATCTCAAGAATATACCTTCAAAAGAACGTTGAAAGAGTGTATTCTTGTAACAAAAGAAGTGAGTGGCATGTCGATGAATATCAGTACGTCATCGTGGATCATCATAAAGTTTTCCATCTTTGAGATAGACCACCAAAAGTTGTTGCCAATCTTCTTCATCAATCTCATAGATGAAAACATAATAGATTTAATATCCTTCATCTTAAAAAATAGAGAGTATAACCTAAGTTTGACATGTCAAAATTTGGACTTCTTAATCATGTAGACATAAATTAGAAGCTAATTTTACCAATGCATCAGCTTGCTTTTTTTCGCTTTTTAATACATGTTCGATTGTTACATTATCCAAATATCCTGAAGTTGTCTTGCATAATTGTAATAAATGATTAACTCAAGTTTATTAACATCGTATTCCCAAGTAATTGATTGACAATCAATTGGGCATCCCCATACACATTGAGATGCAATTGCTTTGTATTAATAGCCAACTCTAACCTAAGTATGAGGGCTTAGCATTCAGCTACATTATTTGAGTATCTTTTGGTTAAAGTAAGAGAGTACAATAATATATCTTTCTTAGGGGTAATGAATACCACACCAGCTCCAGCACTTTTATGAAGCACCACACCATCAAAATACATCTTTCATGGTGGGAAAATCTCAATTATAACGATATCATCATTAGGTAATTCATCACTTAGTTCCCATTCACTAGAATAGGGTGATCAGCCAAGAAATCAACCTGTACTTGCCCTTTGACAGCTTTTTGCTAAACGAGGATAATATCATATTGTTAGAGTTAAAGGCACCACTTTGCTAAATGATCAGATGTCATAGGCTTTGTCATGATATATTTTATAGGATTAGCCTTAGAGATAAGGTGTACGGTATGCGCTTGAAAAATAATGCTTTAATTTCTGAATTACAAATATTAAAGTTAGATAAAGCTTCTCAATTGGAAAATAGTTCAACTCATTTTGTGTTTTCATCTGACTTAAGTAATAGAGTGCATTTTCTTTGTTATTGTCATTTTCATAAGCAAGTAATGCCCCCACTAAACGCTCTTGTGCAGCAATGTATAAAATCAGTGGCTTATCAGAAATGCGTGCGACCAGCACATGAGGCTTTATAAAATAAAATTTGATATATTTGAAAGCATTTTGACATATTTCATCTCACTCAAATTGTACACTCTTCTTCATTAGGCGACTAAACGGTTAGCATTACCTAGTAAGATTTGAGATGAACCTTCAGAGGTAAGGCAACTTTCCCTATAGACTTTTTAATTCATGGATATTTCTTAGCTTAGGCATCTTTATAATTGCGTTAATATTTAATTATCTATTTTAATACCTGGATGATAGATGATAAAACCCAAGAAGTTTTCAGAGGAAACACCAAAGGCACATTTGAAAGGATTCATCTTCAATTGATGTTTTTGGAGTCACTCGAAAGTCTTTCTTAAATCTTGAAGACTTGATCTCGTTTACGTGACTTGGCCACCAAATCATTTATATAGCATTCCATGATCTTATCTAGCATATTATCAAGGATATTTTGCATTGCTATTTAATATATGGCTCCAGTATTCTTCAGACCAAAATGCATTGCTATGTAGTAATAGATTTTTTTTGGAGGATGAAAGATAGTGAGCTCCTCATCTTTTGGCACCAATCTGATTTGGTTATAACCAAAAGATCCATCCATAAAAGATAAAACTTCATGGCTAGTGGTTGTATCTACTATTAGTTCAGGAATAGGCAGTGGAAAATCATCTTTTGAGCATGTGTCATTTAGATTTCTAAAATCAACACGAATTTAAAAATTTCTATTTTTCTTCCTCACAGGGATAATATTAGCAACCCAAGTTAGATACTCAACTTCTTGGATAAATTTTGCTTCGATGAGCTTGTTCACCTCTGCTTCAATTAATGGAACCAGCTCAGGTTTAAAACACTGTTAGGCTTGCCTTACTGAAGTTGCCCCATTCTTTACAGCTAAATAGTAGACGCCAATTCTTATATCTCAGCCAGACATTTCTTTGTATATTTAAGTAAAGATGTCTTTGAATTTTTTCAAAATATCGATGTAGGTCTTTTCTTCTTTAGGCGATAAGAGTGCACTAATATAAATTGGACGAAGATTTTCAATAGTGCCCAAATTTACTTCTTTCAGCTCATCAACTATGGATTTTATGCCTTCTTCAAGTTTTGATAGAGCATACTTGACATCTTCTTCCTCAACACACTTTTCGTCATAAATGGTGATATGATTACAAAAAGTTACACTTTCTTCATTACAAGGTATAACAAGCGTCACTTGTGTTATCACTTTTAGGACTCCATCATAATTCATCGCCGTTCTTGCCTTCGAGGAGACTTTGCTAGGATTTCTTGCCTTTGAAATGACTGTGACTCAAAGACTCTTGAAAACAGATTTTCTTTTTCCTTTTGGGCCTAGTCTTGTGAAGATAGATAGATGAAGATTTGCATCTCCCAATCTATTAAAAACATGTCCAGGTTTCGATGTTGTTTCATTTTCTACAATAATATATTGAATGTTCATCCTCTTAATTTTGAGTCGAATAGGAGATTCTTATTAGTAACTTAGGCCGATACGCCCTTTTTTCAATTGGCATGCTTTGGGTAGATCTTGAACCATGCCATTTTTCCTTGTCAATATCCACCGGTAGCTTCCCCAACAAATGTTGACTTTGTGAATTATATCCAACCTTTACTAGGAGTCTATAATTTTTTGGGTCAAATCCTTCCTTTGTACGCAAAGTCAGTAATTCACTGTGCTTTATTTTTGCTTCCTTCTTATATGGACAAATCCTTTTATAGGAGTATTTGGTGGCTGAACAAAGTCAACCTTAAAATGAGGCTATTGTGACGGTATTTGAAACATTAATGTAGGATTAACGGCACTACACCATTATCATATAACCATGGTCTTCCTAGCAAAATGTTGTAGGAGGTCTTAGTATTAATAACATAGAAGAGAGCATTGGAAGGCATATCTACAATTAGTATATCCAGTCAGAGAGTATCACTGGCTCATGCCCTCCTTTATTGAATCCTTGTATCATAAGACAGCTTTGAGATAATTCATCCATAGAAATGCACAACTCTCTTAATATCTATAGAGGTAGGATGTTTACTGTCGATCCTCTATCCAACAGTATCTTATTTACTCCATGCTCTTATACGTAGCCAGCAAAAAATAATAGTCTATTATGTCGTCGAACTAAGTAGCAAATTATTATCAGTGAATGTGATCTCTGCCATACAACTACTAAGATCTATTGAAGAATCAGTTTCCTCTATGTCTCCTTTTGTGGAGTCATCATTGTCTTCTTTGCTTTCCTTATCATGTATGGCATAGCATGAGACAATGTTGAACTTTTTAGCAAGTTTTCTTTGTATAAAATCTTTTAGCGTGAGAGGTGATGGAGATTTCTTCCACAAAGAATCATCTACAGTTGACGCAGGCTTGGTCTTCTTACTTTTGAAGTTTCTCACATTTTTCTTAGTGAACTTGCTTCTTAGCTGTGAAGCTCCACTACTTAAGGTTTTGGTGCACTTTTTTTCTTCTTGTCATAAGCATCCAACCCTCATCTTCATCATGTACAGAAGGTTCTTCAAATTCTTATTGATATCCTTCAACAAGAAAGACTTGTTTGTTAAATTCAACCTTGGCAGGATCAAAATTTCCGAACTTAACCAAAAAAATAATGGGTTCAGTAGGAGGGATGCTACAGTTGTCAAATTTATAGATGCCTTATCTTCTTCAAGGACTACATGTCGAATATGAAGACAAGAATAATATCAAAGAAATTGCAGGTTTGAAAACTAAGACAAGAAAAATATAAAAAAAAATACAAAATATTTAGTAAATAAAAAAAGTGATTAAAATCTTCGAAGAAGTCCTAAAACGTAGGATAAGTTGTTCGATTCTTCTCTTTTAAAATAAGTTGATTTGAGTGTTGAAGAGCTTGATCTCGATCGAATATAATTTGATAATAAACACTTGATTGCTAAGCCTTTGAGACTTGTTTGATGTAGAACAAGATGAACATATTAAATTTTGATGTAGATTCTGAACTTTAATTTGATGAAGATTCTAAACCTTGAATTTGTTAAAACTTGATTTTGCTGAAGCTTATACTTGAATGCTGAAACTTGAGCTTGTTGAAGCTTGAATTTAAATGTTGTTGATGCTTGAGGATGCCTCTTATTTGTTGAAGAATCTGGGTTGCCTTGAACCTTGAGGGAAGACTCTATTTATAGGTTAAAAATCCCTTGACTTTAGTATAAACAGTCGATATGGGATTTTTAGGAAGCTTCCTAACAAACCCTAATAGACTTGCGTTTGAGATGACTTGGGCTTAACTTATATTTAGCCTAATTTTATTTAATCCACATCATGTTTAGTTTAGGAGATTCTTAAAAAGTCTAAGGGCTTGGTCCAATTTCATTTAATCCATAATATATTGGATTATATGAAATGGACCTTTAACATTAGTCCAATTTTAATAGCTTAATTGCATTATATATTGAATATAATGACTTTTAAAGATGGCCCGATTGTATTAATCCAAGAATAATTATATTTATTCATAGATTTATTTTAATTAACCAAGGTCAAAATATTTAATTTTCTTTTAGTCTTAATCAAACACAATATATTTTCTTCAAATTTTCTTGTCTACAATGTTGTTAGTTTGGTGAAGTTATTATTTATCTTTTTCCTTGGGAATTCTATTTAAGACTTTTCTAGGAAAGTTATTTTTATGTACATTTATATATTGGGCATGACATAGTCTAAGTTTGGATAAGTAAGTTAATCTTATTAATGCCTTTGAAAATGTTGTTAAACTTGATTCTTTGAGAATAGATGAAAACTTTGTGATGAAATATAGAGTGTGAATTGTTGCTTTATCTCTAATTTCGTAGCAACTCCATTCATTTATTTATTTAATTACTTTGTATATTGTATTATAGAAATCTTCAATTGTTTATTGTATTTTCCAATAAAAAGGCAATTAGGAGCAAGAGATAGGTTGCTCAATGCACCTACCGAAGTGAGAAGAAAAAAGTGGGGGGGGGGGGGTCTAGGAATGTAAAGTGTATATCTTATGATAAAAAACATTGTGTGATGAAGAAAAGAAACAAAAAAGCAAGAAAAAGAAATAGAAAGAAAAGAAAAAAGAAAAAAAATGCAAGGGATGGAAAAGAACATTTAAGTTAAAATTACTATAAATGCATTCCTTTCGTAGAAAAAATAATGAAAAATGAGAGGCTCCTACTTTGCCAATTCAAGTTGGATGTATTATTGTATTATTGTATTGAAGTGTAAAGTTTTGTTGTATTGTAATGTATCATTTGTAATACTTGTACTTGGGATAAGCCATGAGACTTGAGTGAGTCATTTGATCATATCTCATATGAATAAATCACTTTGTTTGAATTCTTGATTAAAGAAATTGAGTGAATCGCATTTATTTGACATAAACTTATTTAATTTCACTTTGATGTTCTTGGTTGTGTCTAGCCTAATATAAAAGTATACATAGGGTTAACTTGGATAGATTGGTGTTTAGATAAATTCTAAGGCGGAGGAAGAAATAGCCTATTTACCATTTTTGACCTTATTGCATATATACTAAGTTGTTATTGTAAACTCACCTAGAATACTATGTAGAATATTTTTCATCTTACTTATAAATTAGTTATTTTTTATCCTTGTGAATAAATGTATTTTACGTTATTTATACACTAGTTAAGTCATGAATAAATGTATGATGCTCGATTTGTACATTTATTAATTCTTTATTTTGTGAATAATTGTGGTTTGCTTAAGGACAAGTAAAGGTTTAAGTGTGGGATATGTGATGAAGGCTCATCACATACATATTTTCTAATAGTTTTTTGCTTTAATTATGATAAATTCTTACTCAAATCACTACTTATCATGCCCTTTTCATCATGTGTTAATAAGAAATAAAGAAAATACAATTGGAGATGAAAATAATAAAATGGAAGAATTGCACAAGAACATGGCAGCCTAGGGAAGTAACCCTTTCTTAAGCCACCTAGAGCACAAAAGATGGCCAGAAAGAAAGAGCAAGGTGGCCAAGGGTACTTCAAATTCTTTTGGCCTCTCAAAGCACAAAAGGAGGCCATTTGTCCAAGAGAGGGGCAGCCTAAACTTCCGTAGGCCGCCTAGGTGAAGAGTAAAAGACTAAGTGCACAATAATACGGCAGCCTAGGGAATTTCTAATTCCCTCAGCCGCCTAGGAATAAGTAGAAGAACACATTTTGCCCAAAGAGAGACGGTGAAACCTAGCGGCCCAAGAAAGTGGAATTTCTCTTAGCTGCCCTCATATATCCAGAAACAAGGTGGCCCAGGGATGAAAATAAGCAATCAAATACCAAGATAAATAATGAATTGGTCAAAAGACTAAATTACTCAATAAATCATGAATCCCAAAAAATAGTGTCAAATGACAATGGAAACATTAAATAGATAATTGTTTAAGAAGAAGAAAATAAAGATAAAAGAAAGCACTTATAGACAAGCTTTTTTCTTTTCCCTTGAAGACTCTCTTGAACAACCCTCTTTGAATGGTGAATTCCTCCTTGAATGAGTGTTTGGAACTTTTGCTCTTGGATTCACTCTTCAATATCTTAGATTTTCTCTTGCTTTTATAGGCTTCTTTGATACCAAATTCATTGCTTGAGAAGTGTTGGCCAAGTAGGATTCAGAAAATACCAAAATCATTGGAAAATTTTTAAATTTGTGTACACGATTTTCGCATTCCAGAACGAGCTTGGCGCCGGGTCCAGTTGACCCACCTGGTGCTAGGTGCATTCTATTTCTCCTTTGAATTTTGTTCTATTTTCTTTGGCTGTCTAGAATGGCCCTGACGCCTGGTTCACTTGCCAGACCTGACACCAAGTATGCTATGAAAAATCTCCAGTTTTGCTCAAAATTAACTCAAATCTAGACAAATTCGTCAACAATACTTTCTACAAACAAAATATCAAATAGGAAGGAATATGCCTAGTTATTATAACAAATGTATTTCAAAATAATCTCAAATAATTAGAAAAATAATGATGATTTTAGCCCCTATCACATACCCCCACATTTGAACTTTTGCTTGCCCTCAAGCAAACAAGATTTAGACACTAAACATTTAGAACAAGACAAATCAATTTAGCAAATTCATTCAAAATGAAGACATAATCGTCTTCCAACCTTGAATATAAATTTATCATTCATTCAACCTTTTCAAGACCTTGTAAACTTATGTATTAAATAATACAATCCCAAGGCCATCAAAGTTAAGTTAAACAAGCTTATATCTAGTACAAGAAAATCATCCTACTCCTCAAGCAAAAACATAGATAACATAAATCATACAAGTCAAGCCATTTAACCAATTCAAGTATTATAAACTCAAATTTATACAACTTAAGTTAATTAAATAAGGAAAACATTCCACTCTCTTTTTCCTCTCAAAATTTTTCAATGACTTAGGGAATTGATAGCCTCAAGTGAATGGATTTATCTTCACACACCGTATTGGCCCCCTTATAGTCATTATTATTTTTTTCGCAATTTTCTTTTTTCTTTCTTCTTTCTTTCCTTACCTTCTTACTTTCAGGATAGCCTCAAAGGAGTGTGATGCTTCTTTATTTCTTCTCTTCCACTCACCATATTGGCCCATATTTTAGCAAAAGGTCTCTCTCTTTTTTTTTTTTTTCTCAACAGATGAAAGCAATTTTTTTCAACCCACATTCTTTCCTTTTCACTCATTTTTTAAAATTTTATTTCCTCATATTCTTTATTCACAACTCAAAGTCAAGCAAACTTTAAATCTATAATATAAGAATTAATCAACAACTCTTCTTATATTTCATCATATCATCCATATTCAAACTCAAAGAATAAAATAAAACTCAAATACCAAATATAACCAAAGTTAACTTAAATTCTCAAGACTTAGCAAGATCCAACTTAATACACAAGTTTACCTTTTAAATAAAAATCCAACCATAATGAATGACAAATCTATACTCAAAGTTAAAAAGAAAATCATAACTTCACTATATAGACAAATAACCTCAATTTAGCTCCAAATCTCTATTTTCAACAAAATTGTTTGATATCAAGAAAACACCAAATAATTGATAAAAATTTGGACAAAGAATATTATTAAACCACTCCCCCACATTTAAACTAGACAATGTCCTTATTGAAAAAAAATTAACACAAGAAAAGTGTCTCCAAAGGGACCAAAAAATAATAAGGGAGGTAGAAGGTTAAGCAATACTTTCCAAATGCAATAACATTCCAATTGCTCTCAAAATTTGGAATAGAGAGAAGGGCTTGTCCAAAAAGTATTTATTCCTAGCAGCAAAACAAAACACAAATAAAAGTATAAAGAAAATAAAGGCAAAATAAAAAAAACACACTTAAATAAAAGAGAACAAACTAAAGAGAAATACTAACAAAAATCTTAACAAAGCAAATAAAGACACAACTCATTTTCCCACACTTAATATGGAAAATATTTTCCTTATTTGGGGAAAATAACACCTAACAACTAAAAATGGAACTATATAAAACAAAAGAATGACCAAAAGACCTAAAGAAACCTAAATTCAAAACAAACCCAAAATACATAAAAAAAAAATATATATATATATTTCCACTCATCATGCTTCCTTATCAAACTCTTGTCAAAGAAGTTTAAGCTTAAAGTCGAAAATAGGCAAGATGAATGTAGAAAAAAAGGAGGCTTTTGAAAAAGGTTAGATTTATAAAAACAAATTTTCTCATAAAACAAAACATATGAACCTCATTCTCTAATTTTCTTTCAGGCACATAAATACTGTTTTCAACAAAGGAGTGCGCATGGCATCTAAAAAATGCGTCAAACTTAAAATCACCATTTAACCCTTCAAAAGATTTGTCACAATGACAATTTCCCTTAAAACTTAGCAATTGAGTTCTCAAAGATGGGATCAAGAAATCCTTACTGTTCAATTCATAGTCTACAAAAACTAAGTCACCTCCCTTTGGATGGGGTAAAGGGTAGAATTTGTTAGCATATTCCAAGGGCTCCTTGTGATGTATCAGTGAAGGATCCAACTCCTTGAGGAAGGTTAAGCTTAACATATCATCATTTGGACCATTGTTCTCCAAGAATTGAGAGGAACTTAAGAAATTATGTGACCAAGAGAGATTAGAATTATTAGCACATAGAGTAGAATCGAATATCTCTCTCGCCACATTGTGCAATTGTCCTTCATAGCCTCTTTTTTTTTTTTTTTTTTTCCACGGTCAATTCTACAAGCCAACATGAACTCATGTGTCTCCTCAACAATCTTAGCTAATTATGTCCTTTGATTGCACAATCAATGGAAAGCTTCTTCATATCACTGAACATATAAATTTGTATTGTAAACAAAAGAATTCACTAATGCTTCTAATGACGTCTCACTGAAAACGTCAATGTGAGCTTGTAACTTTGCCAATCTATCATCAATGTAACTCCTTTGATCTGTGTCCAAAAATAATTGTCCATGATGATGGCTACCTTGCACTCAAAGAAAAACAAAAATCAAATTGAAAAGAAAAAATAAAGAATAGAAAAAATTTAAACAAAAAAAAAAAACCGTATACTAATAAAAAGACTTAAACATTCGCAAAGTACCTAAAAAAACAAAAGTTAGTAACATTTACAAATATTGTTAGTATCGATCATACATGCATAGTACAATATTGAATCAAGTTAGTTAGTTAAGGTACATTTATACATACAACAATATAGGGCATGTAGTTACACAAAGAAGATATTTACATATTTACATATATATATATATATATATACATATAAACATGGTTAAATCAACAAAATCCAAGCTTTCATGATATTGTTCCCCGGCAGCGGCGCCAAAAACTTGATGCATAAATTTTGGGTGTATAAAAATCATCAAATTTAAATCCATCCCCTAGTCAAGTTTTAATTAAAATATTAATCTCAAAATACACATACAAACAAGTGTACTCATCGCAAGCATAGCATAGGGAATTAACAAGTATCGATCCTCAAAAGAATAAGTATACACTAGTCACTTTTTATTCATTGTTTAACCAACCTAAAAAAGTGAAAAAATAATTAAAAAATAAAGTAAAAATATATATAATTCAAGGATGTGAAAATCTGCAATTTAGACAAAAGCTTTTGAAAACATGATAATGAATCTCTTTGCCAATATCACAATCGATTATTATCTTAGTTTCATGAAGGATTTAAAATAGACATACTTCATTTGCAATCCATGTAATCACTAACTTTTAGTTAAATTAGTGAACATATTCTGTCTCGACTAACTTATCCAAAAGATGCATTAAAATCAATCATCATATAAACCCCTATATTCTATGTGATTTAAAACATGAAATTAGTCAATGAATCCATATTCTAATAATCATTAACCAACCTTTGATTACCTATGTTTTAGGCAATTAATCCATTTTTCAAGAAAGTTAAGAGATAAAAAATATGAAATTAATTAATTGAAGTCATTATCAACTCCTTTTTCAAGCAAGTTAATAATAAAAACCAATCAACCAACTCCGTAATAAAAATAAGTAATCAAATACCAAGATAAATAATGAATTGATCAAAAGACTAAATTACTCGGTAAATCATGAATCTAAAAAAAAAAGTCAAATTACAATGGAAACATTAAATATATAATTGTTTAAGAAGAAGAAAAAAAGATAAAAGAAAGAACTCATAGACAAGTCTCTTTTTTCTCCCTTGAAGATTCTCTTGAACAACCCTCATTAAATGGTGAATTCTTCCTTCAATGAGTGTTTGAAATTTTTACTTTTGGATTCACTCTTCAAGCTCTTATGTTCTTTCTTGCTTTTATAGGCCTCTTTGATGCCAAATTCGTTGCTTGTGAAGTTTTGGCCGAGTAGGATTTGAAAAATACTAAAATCATTGAAAAATTTCCAAATTCGTGCACAGAATTTTCACATTCTAGAACGGGCCTAGTGACCGGTCCAGTCAACCTATCTGGCACCAGATACATTTTGTTTCTTCTCTGAATTTTGCTTTGTTTTTCTCTGGCCATCCAGAATGGACCTGGCACCTGGTCCACTTACCAGACCTGGCGCCAAGTGTGCTCTGAAAAATCTCTAGTTTTGTTCGAAATTAACTCAAATTTGCACAAATTAATCAAAAATACTTTCTATAAGCAAAATATCAAATATGAAGGAATATGCCTTGTTATTATAGCAAATGATCTCAAAACAACCTCAAATAACTAGGCAAATAATAATGATTTGAGCCCCTATTGGCAAGATAAGGTGGCCAGGGAAATGGAACCTCCTTTGGCCACTAGGTCTCTATCCAGGATGGCCAAAATGCTATTTCTAGGTAGCCTAGAGAGGTGGCCCTACTTTAGGCTATCTTGTCTATAGAAAATTCTTCAATTTAGCTCATTTTGTATCCTTTTTCATCTTTGTTCGTCTCTAATTGATCTTTATCATTTCCTAAACATAAATAAAATGAAATGGGTGTTGTGAGTAGTGAGTTGAGCATGATTTCATCACAATTAAAGTACAAATACCATAGAAAATACATGCATAATGAGTACTCATCACGTACCCCCATATTTAAACTTTTACTTGTCCTCAAGTAAACAATACAAAACACCACAAGCAAAAAGTTTTTTCCCATAAAACAAATTTTCACAAGGTAAAATTTTTTAAAAGAGTTTGGCTAATATAATAAATGTATTATCTCTCCTTTGATCTAAGAATCAAGTCCGACACCTAATTAACCAAGCCAATTTTTGTGTAAACTAATTAATATATTAAGTTAAGTATGACCAAAGCCATCGAAGTTGAATTAAACAAGTTCACGCTCATTCAATATGTCCTATCTTGTATATTTAGTTCTTTGAATGTAAATGATATAATTCATATAAGCTAGGCTAAATAATTTAATTCTAAATTCTCTGACCTCCTAACTACTACAATCCAAGTAGTAAATGGAATATTGGTCTATATGCTCACTTTTATAGGTAATGTAATAGCCTAATAAAGATATATCAATAAAAATTTTCAAATCTTACATTCCCATCATTATTCTCTCATCATTTTGTTTTTCTTCTGGTAAGATAACACAAATGAATAGTAACGATATGTAAATAATGAGTTTTCAGCTTTTGCATTACCTTATTCCTATTTTTATTTTTTTTTGTTTCTTTTGGCAAGGTAATATAAATGCCTAGTAAAGATATGTAAATAATGATTTTTTATCTTTGGTATTACCTTACTTTATTCTTTCATTTTCTTGCCCCTAATCCATATTTTTCTTAAACCTAGAATAAGTACTAGTCGTACAATTATAAAACAAAGGTTGACTTAAAATTCTATGCTTATATTTCATCACAAACACCACCTTAATTCCCAAGAAACAACATGGCACCACTTTTACTGAAGTATAAATAAGGTTAATGCAAATTCTCAAGAATTAGTCATTCACACATAATGTACAAGTTTACCCAAAAACAAACTTATTCAAAAATGTTTTAAACTAAATTCTCATGCTAAAGGAAACAATAACAATACCATTAAAGCCAAACTTATCCAAAAATCAAACAAATTTTGCCCAATTTCTAGGACTTCACACAAATACTCAAAAATCACAAGAAAACTCCATAATCAGAATAGAAACTCAAATAGAATACCAATCAACCTTTGCCCCACACTTAAAGTGGGCAATATCCTTATTAACCAAAATTGTCGTAGCAAACTCATTTAATAGAAATAAAATGAATAAAAGGAGAAAATGTTATCAATACTCCCCATGTAATTGCAACTCATCAAAATTGATAGAATCTTAAAGTATGAAGGAGAAAAGAGTTATTCTTTATCTACTCAACTACAAAATAAAAAGAAAATATAAAGATTCTAAAAGATAAGAAATAAAACACACTAAAACATAAAAAGCAAAATAAAATAAAATTCTGCCAAAACAACTCCTAAGAAAGCATATAACTAAAGAAAATATTCACTCCCCTACACTTAAAACAAGATTGTCCCTATTATTAAGGTGTGAGAAGATAATTAACAACTAGAAAATCCAAGCCAACTAGAAAAACCAAGAAAAAACCAATCGATCATATACCAAAGCTTAAAACATAAACATATTATTTCCATTCATCATGCTTCCTCATCAACCCTTCTTGAAGAAAATTCATGCTTAATGTAGAAAGTATGGATGATGAATCGTATAGGAACACTACTAGAAAAATAGGCTGTTGTGACATATTTATTATGACATTTTGTTTAACATGTCATTAGAAATTAAGTTTTGTGAATTTTTTTTATTTTAATATCATAATAGACATAATCAAAACTATCCCTGATTACCAATGTAAAATTTAGTATATTTTTAGAATTATATTGTGATATTTTGAGAATTGTTAAGACATTTTTTTTCTTTTGGATATCAATTACCTGTAGTGACATGATTAAAATGTTATAATAGATGTTTTATAGAAAAAAAAAACTAACCACAAAAAGGGAGGGTTACCCACCAAAAAAAGTCCAGGGATTGAAAAAATAAAGCCAGACGAAAATTCTTAGGTGCATGTAGTGCATGTGCACCGAATCCTTTAGATAGTTGTACCATATGTAGATAAAATTGTACACTTCTGGAAGAGTACAACTTCCTAGAGATTTTGTACAACTACCTAAGGTCTGGTTCATGTGCACCGGGTGCACCCAATCATTCCCCCCTCCCCCCAATTTCAGACGACATTCCTAGTTCTCAATCTCCCCTTGCTCAAACTCGTCCCTTTCATCAATCACCCCTCTCCCTCTCAGCCCCTCTCTTCTAAGCCCTCTAATCTTAGACTAAAATTCTCCCTCATATACCATCTCCTCAATTAAATGAGAGCTGTGGAAATGATGTGAAGAAATATCTGGCAATGCAGGTGTTGGAGAATTTCTCTGGAGCAGTAATGTGTTGTTGAGCAAGCAGAATCTCCTACAAGCACCGCCCTCCCTGACTAGAACAACTCCCTCTGTAAGTACATCTCTCCCCAGTGTTCATCTTCTCAAGGCTTCCCTTTAGATTCAAATCAATATCTGGTCCTATTCTGCGAGTTAAGCCCTCCCCCCCCCCCCTTTTTTCTTCTCGAATATGTATGTGTATGTCGGTTTACTCAGCCATGCAATCAGATGGTGCAGCAGAAATAAAACCAAGAAAACCTCTCAAAGATCACGTATATGCGAAGAATGAATGCAAGAAAAAGGAAGAATAATACCTCTCTATGTCGTCACTGTAGTTTCAAAATTTCCTTCTTCTGTGCTACTCTAATGATGAGATCCAACAAGTGTCTATTGCTTGTTGGAAACAAGCCTTACCACAATCGTCCAAGATATGCCACTGGAGTCCAAGTGTAGGGCTCCCTCTAGTAGGAATCCACATGAGGATTCAAAGATAAGAACCACATAATTCTGGTGCTAGCAAGAATTAGTAGGCAGCTATGGTTTTTGGGAAGAAGAAAAAAGTACATGGCTGTGTTTTTTTGTTTATGTGTAAGATAAAAAAATCATAAGTTAAAACTGTAGCTAATGTTATTTAATATAACACCATGCATTTTTCTAGAATCCTAAACAATTTAGGATTTCATAATTATGATCAAAATCCACAAGTCCTCATAATTATGTTTTGGCCTGTAAATTATAACTATTTATAATTTGATCACAAAAACTTCTTATTTTTGTAATTAACCGTGATATGTTATCAAATAACATTTCAAGTCATTAATCCTCTATTGTGTGTGACCTATTAAGTTTCCTGGTCTATTAGTAGCGAAATATGAATTAATCTAAGTATCTTTAGGAATAATAACTCATGATAATTAGAATTAACTTATTAATTCTGAATGGAATTGATTTATTAATTCTATAATTAATAAATCTATATTCAGTATATCATGAGCGGTATCTAGCAACACATCATAACCACCTAAAAGTCCAGAAAGTCAAGTGGCTTGACATGAACCTTTTAATAGCAAATAATAATACAATAAACTCCTTTAACCATACAACATCTTATTTGGTTTGGAGTATGAAATTAGTGACAATTCCCACCAAAATATTAATTAATTCTAGATCGAATATTTTAGTTTTTGTTTCCAAAATCCACTACTTATCATATATATCAATTGGAACTATTTCTAATATACAGTCACTCTGGCCAAGGACTTCTCGAGTAGTGATTTCTACAAGTGGTCGTGAGATATTTGCCCGTACTATTAGGAGTGGTGAATCTTTTATTGATAATCTTAACTACTTTTGTTTACTTTACATTGTACCCAATATCTATCTTATAGGCAACCCTCAATCTGACTCCAAAGGTTACAATCAAAGTACAATGCTCAATAAACAAAGTACCTTGGAGATCTTAAGTCTAAGGATACTTGCACATTTGCTATAACGAAATTCTATTACTAGAACTAAATAGTTATCTATGTGATTATCTTATAGTTAGGTCATCCAATGTACTTGTTCAAGTAACAAGCATCCACGTGTTAATTTTGAGTATTACAATACTCATGGATATGAGAAACACTGTCTGATCAAATGAGGAAGTATAACACGTGCTAGTCTTAACGTATTAATGATGTTCTATCTTATTAATACTATGACTAGGAATAATTTAAGTACAAACACTATCCAGTGTAGTAGAAACTTTACATCATGATCTCTATCATGATTTTCTTAACACAGTGTTACACATAGGACTTTATCTAAAAGTTATATTCACACGAAAATATAAATAAAACAAACTGAAAGGCATTATATTATTAAACAAATGTGTAATATAAATAATACATGTGATTGCCTCTTGGGCAAATCACTAACAGTGTAGAAGTTGAACAATTTAGGTTTTAATTTCTGAATATCTTGAGCAATCCTTCATTTCGCTTCCTTTGGTGTTTTTTGGTCTGAAAATCCATTCTTTTTCCATTTTTGGGTTTTACCTTGCTTAGGATTCAAGGGTTTTTTTCCTAACATCAAATTGATAATATAGAAAAGATCTAATCTTGACATGATTCTTGGTGGTGAAGTGAGGAAATTAGACATAAATGCTTGTGAAAAATGAATTTGTGCCTTCAGTTGGCCCCATTTTTACTTGGCTTAGTTTGATAGTGATGTAATGCTACCTGTTCAAGTTTTCTGCCTACCATTTTTTGTTTCTGCATTT
Organism: Voacanga thouarsii; assembly: GCA_026120185.1. Taxonomy (NCBI): domain Eukaryota; kingdom Viridiplantae; phylum Streptophyta; class Magnoliopsida; order Gentianales; family Apocynaceae; genus Voacanga; species Voacanga thouarsii. The sequence goes on from JANUWF010001823.1 coordinate 93,553, forward strand.
CTTAAAACTCTTTTTAGTAATTTAAAATTTTTTGTGACTTAAATTCATATTAATTGCTATTGTTCATACTTGGCTCCTGCTCTTGTGCAACTTATGTTGTAGCTTAGAAATCTGGTTCTTGTCATTCCTAGGTTCTTGTGTGGTTGGCAATCCAGATCTGGTAAAGAAATTTTTAAGGTTTTCCAAAATTCAGCTACTCTATCACATTTAAATGCATGCATTTAGGTCATTATTGACTTCGTATAGAAGTTAGCATTTTTTTTTTTCTACACAAGAGGTAGTTGTTCAAACTTTCAATATCACTGACTAAATCAAATTAAAGAAGAACATCGTGGCTTTAGCAACCCACAATATTAGACCCCAAAGTTGATTGTTATACCAAAAAAGAGAGAGTACTATGAACTTGGTTCTGAGATGGCAAGCTAAAACCTAAAAATTTTAATCTTTTCCTGCTATCAGTTTCAAATTCCCTGTCTTTACTCTATCTTATTTACTATTGGTGTGCTACTTTACAATTTAACTATTACTTTACACTTGTGCTATCTCTTGGATCGCGATTTGATTTCACTATTAAATATAAGGTTATTAAACAAAATTTCTAATAAAACCAACTAAACTCTTAACAAAAAATTAAATTGTGAAACAGCTGGTGCTATTATCTAATCTAAGCAGATCAATAAAGTAAGATGCTACCCCATATAGTCTAAGATGATACCTTATATAGTCCAAAATGCCATTTAATTTGTAATATGTAGTGATGACGTAATTTTGTTACAAAAAAGAATAGATCTTTAGAACTAAAAGAAAATGCTGAATATTTATGCTTTTTGTGGAAATATGATTTTTGAATAAATTTGTATGGCATGTTCTTTTGGTTGGGGGAGAGGGGAGGGGTTCTTGTTTTTGGAATGAGCTTTTCATGATTCTTGCATTCTTCTGTCACTTGCAACTAATAGCATTACTTCTTATACTATTAGTTATTTTTAGTTAGCATATCCCATATATATTCCACAACATATTAATGAGGATGAAGCATGACCCAATATTTTCCAAGAAGCTAATACACTGGTACTAATGCCTACAAACTAATATCTAATCAAAACTAAATCCCTTGTGTCTAGCAAGAGTAGCGCTTTCATTTTCCACCATGAAATGGAGAGTGAATGTTTAAAATTTTTTTAGATTATAGATATTATTTTTTTTCCACTTTGGTGATCCTGGATATTAAGGTTTTTAGTTTGCTGCTTTACTTTTTCCATGATTGGTGTAGAATTTAGAGGAAGGATTAATATTTTTCAAATTTCTTAATTGCCTAAATTTAATTGACTAAATCTCATATTATGTATTTTTGTTCCTTAGTTGTAACTTACTTGTCTACGGTTGCTTGTAACATTACCAATATGGACAAATCTTGGATGAGTCTTCTTAGAAATTGCCGTGCATAACAAAATAGTGTTGATTTTTTTTTAAGATTTGCAATGAACAACGCAAGTTTGAATGGGAAGATATTGTATCCTTCTGTAAAATGTGGAAATGGGGTAATGAGGACTGAAATGGAGGTGCGAGAGCATCTCATAGTACATGGGTTTATTAAGGGATATTTTCATTGGATAGTACATGGAGAACTTTCATTCTCTAGTTCATCTAGAACAAGTTTAGGCAATAATTTGCAAGATATTACTAGTCAAACGGATGACATGGATGGCTTGTTGCATGATGCATTTGGCATTCCAATGCATGATAACATTAAAGGGGTTGAAACATCTCCTGGAGTTGAATGTTTAAACTCTGATACTGAGAATTTTTACAAACTCATTAATGATTCTCAACAAGAGTTGTATCCTGGGTGTAAGAACTTCTCTAAGCTATAATTTCTTATTCGATTGCTACATCTTAAGTGTTCAGAGAAGTGGTCTAACAAGCACTTTGAAATGCTTCTTAATTTGTTGCAAGAATTGTTTCCTGATGGTGTTGAAATTCCAAAATCTTATTATGAAGTTGAAAAGATAATGAAATAATTATGTTTAGGGTATGAGAAGATAGATGCATGTCCTAATAATTTCACATTATACTGGGGGGAAATTTGGGATGGAAATATTGTTTTACATGCAAAGGGTCTAGGTGGGCAACTTTGGAAAATGATCCTATAGGGAGAAGAGAAAGATTGCAAAAAAAAAAAAAAAAAAGTTATTTAGCATTTTCCATTGAAGCGTCGATTACAACATTTGTTCATGTCCTCGAAGACTGCTAAATCAATGAGATGGCATGGAAAAGATAGAATAGATGATGATTTTATGAGACATCCTGCTGACACACCTACTTGGAAAAATTTTAATTATCTTCATCCTAATTTTTCCAAAGATGTACGCAATGTGAGATTAGGCTTAACTTCTGACGGCTTGTCATCTTGATGCCTTACAATTTACCCCCCGCCCCCCCGGATGTGTATGAAGTAACCATGTTTCATCTTATATTTGCTAATACCTAGTCCGACTACTTTGGGGAATAATCTTGATGTCTATTTAGAACCTCTCATTGCAAAATTAAAAGAATTTTGGGATGTGGATGTATCTACATATAATGCATATTTCGAGTAAAATTTTCAAATGTGGGCTACTCTATTATGGACTATTAGTGATTTTCTTGAATATGCTAATTTGTCGGGGTAGAATACTAACAAGGAGTTTGTTTGTCCTATTTGTCATATGAAGATAGATTCACAATGGCTGAAAAATAGTGTCAACCATTGTTATATGGAACATTGTAGATTCTTAGAACCAGATCACTCTTTTAGAAAGGATGCTCGATCCTTTAATGGTAAACATGAGCATCGAGAGAGACCTGTTTTTTATCTGGTGATATGATTTTAAATGAATTAGATGGTATCAATTTTAAGTTTGGGAAGCTGGTGAATGATAACAAAAAATTACCATTTAATTGGAAGAAAAAAAAGTTTTTAAATTGCCATATTAGAAGGATAACTTGATGCGGCATAATATTGATATAATGCATATCGAGAAAAATGTTAGTGAAATGATTTGTGCCATATTTCTTGAGATGGATAAGAAAAGGGACGAAAAGTCACGGCTTGACTTAAAAGACATAGGAATTAGAGTTGAACTACATCATCTTGAGATGGAGAATGGTGCATCTTCTTTGCCATGAGCTTTATTCACTTTGAGTAAGAGTGAAAAATTGAATTCCTGCAAGCTATTGAAAAGGGTTAAGGTTCCTGATGGATATTTTGCTAACTTATCTAGCTGTGTACAACTAAAGCCACCAAAGATTTCAGGGCTTAAGGGTCATATCATTGTGTATTAATGCAACAATGACTGCCTATAGCCCTAAGAAAAGCGGCGTCAAAATCTATTCGATATCCTTTACTTAGGCTAAGTAGGTATTTCAGACTACTCTACTCTAAGGAATTATTACCTCGTGATCAGATACAACTAGCGATGGACACTGTTTCCATTCTTTGTGAGCTAGAATATATCTTTCCACCATCAACGTTCAAATTCATGGTACATTTATGTGTTCACCTAGCCTACGAAGTAAGAATAGCTGGTCTGGTTCATTTTTTGTGGATGCATCTAATTAAGAGGTATGCATTATCTATTTTCATTTTTATCAATTTTTCTTTTATTTTTAAATTTTGCAATTATAGTTATGGTATTTTCATAACTTTATTACTTTAGGTACTTAAGCACTTTGAAATCCTATGTACGAAATCGGAGTTGCCCATAAGGTGATTTGGCTGAAGAATAAAGGATCGCGGAAAAATTAAATATGCAGCAGAAGATAGCAAATTAAAATTTTTTTTCGAGCTAAAGTCTTGGAATACTTACTTCTAGGGCGATTAACTTTAATAACTGGAGTCGACTTCGGGTTCGATGACGCTTGTTGAACAGGAATGTCTACTTGTTCCTTAGGGACACTAGCTAACCATGGGCTCATTTGCATTAAATACTTACTATGTTTGCAAGCTCCTGACCTTCTAGAGTATTCTCTAATCACTACGGACCTCTACCAGCGAAAGTAGAATTAGGGTAAAGAAAATTTGAACAAAAATGGAAGAGCTAAACATTAAGGAAAAACAAAGGAAAACCAAATTAAGAAAAACGACGGCTGTTTTTTCAAAGAAAAAGAAACGAAAAACTCCTTTTTTTGTGTAATTTTCGGTCAACATTAATAGCACACGAAAATCCCTTTTTAATTATTAGCTTTCCTTTTTCTTTTTAGAAACAAAACAGCCACCCATATTTCTTTGTTTCCTTTTTCCTCTTTTCCTTTTTCTTCTTTTACATGGCTACTTCTATCCAAACCCTGATGGGTCTTGTTATCTTAATTAGTCATTGACCAATGACTAATTACATAGCTCAATAATTAATTAATTAATTCACTTGGGCCTAATATTAAAATTATTCAAGATAATTAATTAATAAAACAATTAATTAAATTATCTCTTTTATTAATTAATTAAACTACTTGGGCCCAAGATAATTAATTAATAAACTAATTAATTAAATTAGCCCAAATAAATAAATAATTGGACTCCTAGAATAATTCTTCCAATAATAAATTTATCCAATAAGCCCATATAGTAAAAAAAATTTACTAAGATTATTTGAGCTACTCTGGAGAGCAAAAGACATATTATTCTTTACTACTAAAATGATCAAAATACCCCTACTAATAAATAGTTGTATTTTAATCATTTTAAATATTCCACTTATCACCATATAGAAATATTAACCCTGAGAATAATATTGCAAGTGTAGTGTCTTTGACCTACAGGTATACAAAAATACCCTTCCACGTAAAACCTGTCATTGAGATAGAAAAATAGTACTAACATCGTTCTCAATGACATCTACCATCCTTTGATAAATAGTCCAATAATCCACGACTTTCAGTACATATCCACTTATTATAGGGAGCTACCCAAAAGTGTACATACTTAGTCATGTTTCGTAGGACCTTAGATTATTAGATTATCTCGAACAATTATAAGGGGGTGATTTCTTCTTGTAATGAAGCATAAAAACTCTATTGTATAAGCCCGTCTTAATTAACTAGAGTCATACACCCAACGTACAAGGTTATTGGCCTTGCGATAAGACCTCACCTAACATACATCAAAGTGTACAAGTTCAGGTTTACTAGACCACCAACTTATACTCAAGTCCTAGGGTACTCGTCCACACAGTAACTACGATAAACCAATCTTTATTTATTTTAATACTTTACTAAAGATTATTATCACGTGGTCAAATTCTATGTATTCTGAATATGCTTATACTATTGGTGCGAGTGGACTATCACTGGTTACAAGTAAATCATTTCCCATTTAGAAACCATAGTATAATTATCTAAACTTTGATAAAGTGTCGAGCTTTATCAATCGATCAAGAAGAATATATTTTTTTTTCACTTATGTGTTAGTAGCCCATAATCTACACCTTACTATGAAAGCACAATCCAATCACGTAGATTACTTATTGAAAAACCTTAGAGGGGGTGAATAAGGTTTTTGACAAACAAATGCAGATTAAAAATTTTGGTTCCTTAAAAACTTAAACTGTATAGAAGAAATGCTTCGTGGCTTCAAGAGTACTTTGCGACTTCAAGAGAGTGGGTAAATGTCTTTTAAATCAGCATGAATCAGCATAAAATGATAAGAAAATGTTATGAAATAAAGATGGGCAGTTGAGATGTCAAGGACAAATTTAAATCAGAATCCAATAGTTATAATAAGCCACTGATTTTAACCAAAAAAAAAAGAAGCAACATTTAAGGTTAGAAGACAGTGAAAATATAGTGAAGAAATTTAGGCAAATAGCACAAGAAAATATTCAAGGATTTATAGTGGTTCGATCCAAAAATGATCTACATCCACTGCCTTAAATTGTCACTTAAGAATTTCAACACAACTCACTAAAAACCATTTCCCAACTCAATGGTGGTTGGTGACACCAATCTTACATAAGAGGATCATCACACTTGGTTTTACTCCCAACCTCTTTACACACAACAATCAAGGCTCACCTCAACTGGGTTTTACCTTCTTAACATTGATACAAAGTGGATTTGAAAGAGAGTACAGAGATAGTTTATAGATTGAGCAGAATATGAGCAATTAAGCACCAACACTTTTTACCTTTAGAATAATTTTGTTTCACTTTGAAGAACAAATGAAAAGGGATATTTTTGTATTCTAAAGTGTAAGAATGTTTTTGGGAAAGATTGCACAAAAATCTGCTTCAAAATCGAGTTCTAAAGACTTTTATAGTAACTAAACCCGAAGTTCCAACGGCTAGTAACCACTAGTTACTTTATGTCAAGATTTTAGATTTACAGAGTGGAAGGATATCCGTCCAAAATGTGAGTAAAAAGCAGCACTTTTTTAAGCAAAAACATTTTGAAAAATGCTACAGATCATTGGATGGAATTTTGGATTCGGAGATCTATCCAAACTACTCTATCCAAACATCTGAAGACCTACTCTTTGAAATCATTTTATTTATGTGCTTCAAGGTAAAAACAAATTTAACATAAGGTAAAAAGATATAGGAATTTACAAATAATACCTTAACAATGATTCCTCGTCATAGTTCTTTCACAAAGACTTCACGATTTGCAAGCTCTCAAGTTGAAGTTATACTTGACTTGGATTTCATTGCTCAAGAGTTGCTTAGCAGTCATATTTGCATACCTTTGGAAGAATTGAGATTAAACATATCTTATCAAATATAAATCACATAAGTTAGTCCTCATCAATGTTTGTCATAAGTCAAAATACAGGAGAATGCCCTAAGGGCTAACAATCTCTCCCTTTTTTAGTGATGACAAACTTGATGGGATTGAGATATAAAAATAATAATATGTACAGTATGGACATGTCAGTCCGTGAGAAATAATAATATTTTTAACTAAAATGCATTCTCTCATTATAGGGCTCAAAGAGTGCTTATGAGATTAAGATAAGAAAAATGAAATATAGTCTCATAAACATAGCTAAATGACCTTATGGCCCAACCAACCTACTTATCCTCATTCCTTTCATAAAAAGGACTATTTCTCAAGGAAATAGCCAAATAGTAGTCACAAAAAGAATATGTATGGATATATACATGAGGAGGTGTAGAAGATAGATCATAAAAGTAATACTTCCCCTATGTATGTGCATATATGAACAGTAGTTAGAAAGATACTAGCTATGAAGTGCGTTTGAAAATAAGATTGGATTTCAAGGTTTTGGACTTCCAAAACATGCGTCCAAAATGGGTTAATATAAAGTAGAAGATAGCCTTTTTAAAAAGTCATTTTTAAATTGATATTTTGGATTGAAGAAATACAAGTCCAAAACTCCCCCTGTGTATGTGTAGGGTAAAAAAAAATTCAATTGTAAAGATCAATGATGTTCCTAGAATTGACCGAACTTATCATTCAAATAAAATTGCATATCATAACTATAGTCAAAACAAATAATCCAACCTAATCTTCAATTTCCTGAGTCCATAATGATAACTTCTCAACATAGTCTCCATCAAGTTATAGCACCAAATTCTTCACAGTTTGCATTCTTCAATTCATGACCATAAGCAGTCACAATTCATCTCAAATCATATGAATGTATCCCAATTCATCACAATCACAAATTTTCCAATCCATAGTTATAATCACAATTTCATCACAATCACAATCCATCATATACATTCTCATATTCTCATGGTCACAATCAAAATTTTTCCCAATTCATCTCAGACCATATTTCTCCCCCTTTGTCATCGATAAAAAAAAAAAAAAAAAAAGGCAGAAGAGAAACAATAAGATATCAAACAGAGATATGGTGCAGAAATTAAGTTAGAGAAAATAGAGTTAGGGTGTAGATTGTCATTCCCTGGTCGAAACAATAATCATATAATAAAAAAGGATTAGCAGGAGATTAGTGCAAAAGAAAATTTTTCAATATCTAGAGCAACAAGCATTAAATTTGTTCATCAAAAGAAAATAATAAAATTGTTTAGGCTTAGGAGGTCAGTAGGCAGCAGTCATAATTTGCTAGTTAGGAAATGTGGATGGTCATAGGCTTAGTGCCGACATACTTCTTGGAATGCTGTCCAACAATTCTGCTGGATTTTCTCTTGACTACCACATGCATCTGGCATTTTCTATAGGAGCTTCCAGGTATTGCTGGCTTGGGGGCTTGCAATGCATCTGTAGAGGCAGTAGATGCGGTAACTTGACTCTCCTTTCCTCTATCTTTCTCACTGTCTTTTGCTTCCTCTATTTCTCTTTCGTTTTCTTTTGCTGCTACACCTCTTGGTCAGTCTATTTACTAGTCACTTCTTCAACTTGGGGAGAGGCAGTTTCTTTTCCAAGCATTTGTTCTTGAGAAGGAGCCTGTTCATTTGGGACTCCCTTAGTAGTCTTTTCCACTTTCTTTTCCTACACATTCTATAATACCCCGCCCAAAACCACCTTTGACCTATGGGGAAAAAGTCATGCATTGCATAGTATTTTGCATTTCATGTGATATTTTAAAATTATACTTGCATGGGTGCATGTGATTTTCAAGGTTACTCTTGCATTAATTTATTTGAGGGAAATAATTGTGTTGTCACATTGATTGGAAATTGTTTTGGGTAAAATTTAGTAGAGGAAATGGAGGGATGAGAACTAAAGTGAAAAGAATTTCTTAGAGATATATTAGCATTGGAGTTGATTTGGAATAGCGGTTAGGTTTGGTGATTATCCCTTGGTGACCCAAGTTCGAATCTTACCTCTTGCGAATCTTAGCTTTCTTTTTGAATTCTTTTTCTAGGTTTCTTCATGCCTTGGCCAAAAAACCCCTAGCTATTCTCTTGAATTTCAGAGCCATCTTCTTAGGGGGATATGTCTCCATATTTATCTCCTAAATTCAAGAATTTTTTATAAGGATAAAGACTAAATTTTATTTCAGCTTTTATCCTCTTTGATTTTTGAAAATTCTAGTTAGAGCAATTAAATTCCAGCTTGTTTTTAATTCATCGGATTTTATATTAGTTAGCTTGAATTAATTTTTTATTTTGCTAGCAAAATATCTTGTTGATTTTGAACATAGAACCCTAACTAAAAATCTGGAAATTTTTCCAGCTTTGTGCCGCCACCTTTGGAGCACTCCTAGCTCAACACAAAATCTCCCAAGACTAGGGAATCTTATCCTAAATCCTCTTGTAAATCAGGTTTTATTCTAATCCTAAAATAAATTAGATTTTGTTCCTCATCTCTTGCAGTTTTTCGGTCAGCCTTGTGCATGCACAAGCTGCACGAAAATCCTGCACTCCTAAGGCTATCCAAACTCTTCTAAACCTAGTTCAAATCACCTAAAACACCTCTCACCAATCTAGATTATTTTAGCTACTCAAATCAGATTTTTATCCCCCACAATTTCCAGAATTTCAGCCAGCTTGTGCACAAGAATTTCGGCCAGCATAGTGCACAGAATTTTGGTTAGTTTGTGCACTCCATATCAAATGAAATTCTGCATTCCAAGACATACCAAAACTCCTTGTTGATTAAGCCAATTTATAGAACCGAAATCCCTCACTTTTCTTCTCTGATTTGCGGTAGAACAACAACCAAAATAGCCCAGAATTTTTCCTCTTTTGTTCACCAATTTTCGCACAGCATACACACCCTTCTTGCACAGAATTTTTGATTGTCAAAACTCACTCAAACTCCTTCTAGTTTTGGACAAAAACCTGAACACACACAACCCTATCCTTGAGCACTATTTCGGCTAGCCTAGGGGAGCAATCCCAGATTATTTTTCTCCCCTTACCCTCTCTGGATTTCGGCCAACAATTAGGTACAGCAAGCTGCCAGATTTTCGGCCTTGCTGCCAAGGAAGTCTAGAGCTGTTAGGAGACCTTCATAACATCAACTTCCAACCCGAAATCAAACTCTCCTAACCTTAAATCAAGTTAGCCGTCCACTCCCTCCTTGCTGTATGAAAATTCTAGAAAACTCTCCCTGCAATTTTCAAAAAACACAAGAGTAATCCCTAGCAAAAATCAAACACACCTTAAGGTAAGCAAAAAATCCTCTCAACCTCTCGATTCCTTTCTTCCATTGATTCTTCTCTTTTTCTTCTCTTGAACCACGCCATATAAGGGCTGATCTCACCTTTCTTTCTTAACTTTTGGTCAAGAGGAGCAAAGAAGGCAGCTTTTCTTTTCTTCTCAAACGAACTCGGGACGATCACCATAGGAGCATCGAGATTTTGTTAATCTGGTGGTTGTAAGGGAAAGGAATTCTTACCCTTGAGGTCGAAGCTAAGGTTTAATGTGATTCATGATGTCTATGGAAGTATGATAGCATGATGAATGTGTTTAGGTAGGATGGATGAATATTTTGAGATGAGTATCGTATCAAGAATGTTCAATAGATAGCGATGCTATGTTTGATGTGATAATGATGGATGTGAATTGTGATGGTTAAGTCAAAACCTTTTTGATATATTGTTCATATCTTTGACGGATATATGGTCTGGGTCTATGTACTTTGAGGAAGGGGGTAATTTATTTGAAGTTAGATAATGGATCGTGAGTTGTTATGGGTGTAAATGAGTTTAAATGCAAGCTTGAGTCAATTGAGACCCTGATAATGATATTATGTGATTCTAGATCAGGAGGTTATCTAAAGGAAGCGAGCAGTTGATTTTTATCTTGTTTATCTGAGACGTATCAAGTAAGTCCTTGCATAAACTCTTTTGTTAAATGCTTATGGTAGCAAGTCGAATGTTGTAAAACTTTGTAAAGCTATTGTTGATCTATGATTATTTGGGATGTAAACGTGGATGTGTATTCTCCAAATGGTTTTGTCAAACTAATATCGTTATCAAGAACTGTTCTTTCTCTTAAACATTTTAGAAAACTCTTTTTAAAGAAAACCACATTTTATAAAGCCAAGGTATGGAATTATTATAAACTAGGAATTGATGGCTATATTCGTTGAGTACTCAATAAGGGTAGGCTAACAATACAATCCTTGGAGAGCGTGAGTGAGTCTTTTAGCAGGCGGCCACCTCCAGAAGATAAGCTCCGCTTGAGAAGGCGACAGTATTGGTTGGTCAGGCCGGTCCGAGCTAGCATTTGTACCTAGTAAGATATTCTTTATTTTCCTGGCATGGACACTCGGATGGTTTTGTTGGGTGAAGAGATGGAGGAGTATCTTACCCGGTGGGCCGTACACCCACCTTTGATCAGAACTCTCAAAGTGTGGTAATCTAATCCTGTCATGGTGCACAAAGTGTGGTGCCTTGACCGTTCTCTTATCATGGGAGCCCAAAGTGTAGCGCCATGACTGTTTTTGTCGAGTGGATGATTTATTTTGTACAAAGTGTGACAATGAGAAAACTCCACTTCTTGCAAAGAGAAATTATTTATGACTTGCTAAATATTTCTGTAAATATTTTCAATTATGCATACACGAACTGTTTAAAGTACCATGTGCACACACAGGACTTACTGAGATGTTAATCTCACACCGTTTTATATCATGTTTTCAGGAGATTGATTATGCTAAGCAAGCGGGATGTGTAATAGTGGGAGTTTTTGTTATTTTCATTATGTTTTGAGAAACAATTGTTGATTTATGCTTCTGGAACTGATGTATGCTTTTGTTTAGATTTGCTCCAGGTTGAGCCTGATGTAATAAGAGTTTTCCTTTATTTATCTAAGTTTGATTTCTTTTGGTTGACTTTATCTTTTGTACCTCGTTTTAAAGATCCCTTGTCCTCGGAAGGTGGCGACATCCCCGCCCTCTTTAGGGTACGTAGTTGGGGGGTGTTACACATTCCTTAATCTAGTTCCTAAAATCTGCAACTCAATTATAATTTCTGTCCGAAATCCATCAAAATTTTTAGCCAAACTGCTTAAAGCATTCAAGATGCTTTGAGTCAGACCACTTTTCTCAATCTTTTGCTTGCCCTTATTTGAGGATTCTTCTCCTATTTCAGGCTTTCGTTTTATTCCTATTTGGGCAGCAGGTGCAGTCTTCTTTCCTTCGGCCTTGATTTTGATACATTTTTCCTTTTCCTCATCCGACACATCTCTAAGCAAGACCCATTCCTTGTTCACTTGTACAAATCCCATTTTCTCAAAGGACTCCATGCTGTACATATTTATCTTAAGATGTCCAGGAGTACAAGTACTGAAATTCACATTGAAATGCCTGAAGACTTTGGTCAAGAAATTACCGTACGGTAGTGCCTTGTGAGATATATTTCTTGACTGAAGCATAAGCTTTACTGCTAGAAAACTAAAACTGATCTGTCTTCACTCAAACAGGGCTAACATCAGGATCATTTGCATGATACTCATGGATATTTTATGCCTAAAACTTGGATCAACAGTAGTAGACACCATATGGTGCAGGATCCTTCCAGAACCATTCAACCACTTTGAATTTCTGTCACTTGAATTTTTAGAACTTTTCCTTCTAGTAAACCTTGCCTCAAGCCTTTCCAAGTCAAATAGGTCTTATTCTTCTAGAAATTTGTTCAATCTCCATCTCTGACTCCAAAAATTCGATTCAACAACCGATAGTCAAATTCCATGTTTACTGAGCCTACTGTAGAGGTGTACCATTGCACCATAACACCTTCCCCAGTCTCCTCAAACTTTCCCTTTTTCAAGTTCTCATGAAACTTCTAAACCAGAAAGGTGTATATCTTCTCATCTATTGACAACAAAGCCCCCCATCTAAGATTCTCAAACATATTCAAGATGTTAGAAAAGTTTTAAAATGCCTCAGCATCAACCCGATATCTAGAGACCACAATCCTATTTCTGGATAACCAGCTATTAAATTCAAACTCACATTTTAGATCAAGAAATTGAGGTACCTATACCTCAAAGCTATCTAGTACGGGAAGCTATGTTGATGAGTCGGATTGCGAAGCTGTTTCTTTAGCAATAATTTTCTTTCATTTCAGTTTGGTGGCTAGTTGTGTGGCTGTAGCAGCTTTCGTCTTAGCCATGACTTTGCTTTTCTTGCCCTTCTTTGCCTTTTGTTCGGTTCTTTTGTCTAATTTTGGTAGTTTTGCCATGGCAGAAGTGGAAAGAAGATGAAGGATTTTTTCTTTCATTGGAGAGGATAAAGATATAAAGTGAGAGAAGCAAAGAGATCAATGGTGGTTTAAGATTTCTAGGAGAGAGAAAAATAACCTTTTTGTGATTTCCTAGGTTCTAGAGTAGATAAGTACAATCAAGTACCCTTAATCAGAGATTTGCACCAGAGATAGGGTCACCTGTTTTTTTTTAAAAGTACAGACATTTTGAAAATTCAAAAAGTGGGTTCTGGACTTATGCTCTTCTTCATCCGAATATTTTAAAAAATTAGCTTTACACAATTTTGGGCTGCTGCTAATTTAGACTCAGATTGAGTCCAAATTTGTTCGTCCAAAAATCGAATGAGAGATATTTTGTTGAGGGTATTTTGGATTCAAGTTTCTTGAATATTGCATCCAAAATCTCCATCTGAAAGGTGTGTCTTCAGAAGTTCTGCAAGAATGAACAAACAAATCCTTGACAAAGTTGTTAGTTACATAATTTTGATAATTCTAAAACCCCTTCTCAAATGATTGAATCTATCTTTAGCCAGAGGTTTAGTGATGACGTCTGCAAGCTATTCATCAGTTGAAATATATTCAACACACATATCACCCTTAAGCACATAATCTCTAATAAAATGATACTTAATTTCAATGTGCTTAGTTCTAGAATGCTGAAAATGATTTTTGATTAAATTGATAGCCCTAGTATTATCACATAAGATAGGCATGCAATTGAAATTTAAACCAAAGTCAAGTTAGGTGTTTTTCATCCACAAAATTTGAGTGCAACAACTACCAGCTGCTATGTATTCAACTTCAATTGTTGAAAGAGAGACACAAGCTTGTTTTTTGCTATACCAGGAGATAAAAGAGTGTCCAAGAAATTGACAGTGTCCACTGGTACTTTTTCTCTCAACATTGCAACTGGCATAGTTGGCATCCGTATATCCTATAAGATCAAATGAATCAGTTCATGGATACTACAAGCCATAATCATGTGTTCTAATTAAGTATCTAAGGATCCATTTTATAGCACATAGATGAGATTTGTTTGGACAAGACTAAAATCAAACACAAAGACATACTGAGAACATAATGTCAGGCTAACTGACAGTAAGATAAAAAAGACTTCCTATCATACCTCTATATTTTGATTTATCTACTTTTTTACCTTTCTCCTCTTTATCAAGCTTTAACGATGTGCTTATCGGTGTACCTATTTCTTTTGCTTTATTCATACCAAACCTCTTGAGCAGTTCCTTAGTATACTTTGGTTTATTCAAGAAAATTCCATAATTGATTTTCTTGATTTGAAAACCAAGAAAGAAATTAAGTTCTCCCATCATGCTAATTTTAAATTCTTGTTGCATTGTCTTGGTAATTTTCTTGCACAAAGAATCATTAGTAGCTTCAAAAATAATATCATCAACATATATTGCACAATTAAGATATCACCAGAATTTTCAGATTTGATAAATAATGTGGTGTCAACTAAGCCTCTTAAAAAGCCTTTTGATAGAAGAAAACCACTAGGCCTTTTATACCATGCTCTTGGAGCTTATTTTAAACAATAGAGGGTTTTGGAGAATTTAAAAACATGGTTTGGAAAGTGTTCATGAGTAAAACTAGGAGGTAGTTCCACATATACTTTTTCTTCAATGAAACCATTTAAGAAAGCACTTTTGGCATCCATTTGGCAGAGTATAAAACTTTTGAAAGATGTAAATGTAGGTAATATTCTTATAGACTCTAACTGAGCAATAGGAGCAAAAGTTTCATCATAATCAATGCCCTCTTCTTAATTGAATCCATGGGCAACTAATGTGGCTTTATTTCTAATAACAATACTATGCTCATCAAGTTTGTTTTTGAAAACCCACTTTGTACCAATTATGGTATGGTCAAGTGGTTTAGGCACAAGCTTCCAAACTTGATTCCTTTCAAATTGGTTTAGCTCTTCTTGCATGGCCATAATCCAAATCTATTATGTAAGGCTGCATCAATCCAATTAGGTTCAGTGCTAGAAAGTAGAGCAAAATTATCAACAAAATATCGTCTAGTTTTGACTCCACAGCTAAGATCACCGATAATCTATTCTTTTGGATGGACAATTTTATATTTCTAATCTCTTGGCAGATCTTAATTCATGGGCTCTTTAGTCTTTTGATTGATTTCTTTAGCCTGTTGTTCTTCTAATTCATTTTTTTTAGCATGAATATCAAGTGGAGGAGCCATATGGCGCTCACTACCCTTTTCTTTTGAGATACCTATATCATCATCATCATCATTTTTAGAAGAATATATGTTTGATTCATCAAACATAATATGTACAGATTTTTTCACACATAAAATTCTTTTATTGTACACTCTATATGCCTTTTTGTTAGAAGAATATCCACAAAATATACCCTTATCAAATTTGCTATCAAAATTTTCAAGGTTGTCAGGAGTATTGAGGACAAAACATTTGCATCCAAAAATTTTAAAATATGAAATGTGGTGAGATCATCAACTCTATTTTTCATATCATCAAAATTGCTAACTATAATTTCAACAGAACGAATTTTGTCACATAAGCATTTATTTTCTAGAAGCACATGATGCAAGAAAGTAATGATAATATCCTTTTCAACATTTGAGTACATATATAACTCAAGTGAGACTTTGTTCTTATTCAACAGCTTTGCATTCTCATCTAACAAAGAATCAATTTTCATCTTTATTTCTTCTAAATAGATTTTTAAGTTCATGAAACATGTCAAAAAGCAATTCACTAGGATAAGCATGCTTTTCACAATCAGAATCATGTAAATCGGTTATCAAATCTGGAGATGTGGGATTTACCTTATCCTCCATAGCAATAAAGCAAATGTTCACTTTTTCATTTTCAGAATCAAAACTTTCTTCAGTCTTAGATTTAGCTTGATCCTAAGTTCCAATCAATCATTTTCCTTTCTTCAACTTTGTGTCCTTTTTCTTTTTAAATTGCTTGGACTCTTTTTTTTTTCGCTACTAAACAGTCAGAAATGAAAATGCTCCATGCTTTTGTATTCAAAGCATTAAGGTTTAAAGGAGGAAGTTTGTCCTTTCCTTTTCATAAGCTTATTACCCTTTTTGAAGTGGAACTTTCTAAACATTTTCTAAACTTTCTGGTGACCATAGCCAATTCTTCTGTGTCCAAATTAGTACCATCATCACAATATGTTTGATTATTGTTAGCCTCATCATCAACTGCTTTTAAGGTAGTTCTCCGTTTGCCTTTGTCATCATCATCATACTCTTGAAACCGTTTGAGTTTCCTTTCATGGGACAAAAGAGAGCCGATTAGCTCTTTAGTAGGTAAGCTATTCAGGTTTTTAGATTCCTCTGCAGCTAAGGTTTTTGGCTACCAGCTTTTTGGCAAAGCACCAAGCAATTTTCTGTTTTGCTCACCGAGGGAATAAGTTTTCCCATACGCCTTTAGTCCATTCATGATATTTGTGAATCGAGTGAACATATCAATGATGTTCTCACTTGGCTTCATAGTGAATAATTCATAGTCTCGGACTAAAGTTCCTAGCTTTGATTCCTTACTTGATTAGTCCCCTCATGGGTGACTTCAAGTAATCTCCACGTTTCATAAACTGAATCACAACTATTAACCCGGTTGTACTCATTAGCATCAAGAGTGCAGCATAATATATTCATTGCTCGAAAATTTGAAGTCATTTTTGAAATATCCTCATGATCATATTCATCACTCTATTTAGGCACTTTTCTTCCTTTAACAAATTTTGACAAATAAATAGTCCATTTTCAATCAGATTCCGCAGTTCAAAATTGATTGAGCAAACATCAATCTTCATTCTATTTTTCTAGAATAATTACTTCCATTGAACAAATGAGGTCTATTTGTGGAAGAACCTTCTATGTAAGGTAGTGCAAATGTGTTTGCCATATGGATCTTTACTACAAGGCTATTAAACCAAAGATAATGTAGACCAACTCTCTAATACCAATTGAAAAACCTTAGAGGGGGTGAATAAGTGATGCGTAAATTTTGTACGTATAAAAATCGCCAAATTTAAATATATCCCTTATTCAATTTTTAATTAAAATATTTATCTCAAAATATATATACAAGCAAATATACTTATTGCAAGTATAGTATAGGGAATTAACGAATATTGATCCTCAAAGGAACAAGTACACACTAGTCACTTTTCATTCATTGTTTAACTGACCCAAAAAATGTGATAAAATAATTTAAAAAATAAAGAAATATCTACAACTCAAGGATGTAAAAATATGCAATTTAGACAAAATCTTTTGAAAACATGATAATAAAGCACTTAGCCAATGTCACAATAAATTACTATCTTGGTTTCATGAAGGATTTAATATAGACCCACTTCGTTTGCAATTCATGGAATCACTACCTTCTAGTTAAATTAGTGAACATATTCTGTCTCAATCAATTTATCCAAAAGATGCATTAAAATCAATCCTCACATAAACCCCAATATTTTGGGTGATTTAAAATATGAAATTAGTCAATGAATCCATATTCTAGCAATCATCAACCAACCTTTGACTATCTATGCTCTAGATAATTAACCCCATTTTCATGCAAGTTAAAAGATAATAAATATGAAATTAATTAATTGAAGTCATTACTAACCCACTTTTTAAAGCAAGCTAATAACAAAAATCAATCAACCAACTCCGTAAGGAAAATAAGTAATCAAATCCCAAGATAAATCATCAATTGATCAAAAGACTAAATTACTTAATAAATCATGAATCCCGAAAATAATGTCAAATTACAATGGAAACATTGAATACATAATTATTTAAGAAAAAGAAAAGAAAGGTAAAAGAAAGCATTCATAGACAAGCCTCCTTCTTCTCTTTTGAAAGCTCTCTTGAACAATCCTCCTTGATTTGTTGAATTCCTCATTCTTTGAGTAATTTTTCTGATTTGCTCCTTTAATTCACCTGTTCTCTCCCTTTCTCTTTCCTTTATAGGCTTTTTTAATGCTAAATTCGTTACTTGAGAAGTTTTGGCCGAGTAGGATTCAAAAAAATACCAAAGTTATTGAAAAATTCCTAAATTCGTGCACAGAATTTTCTTACTCTAGAGTGGTCCTAGTGCCGAGTCCCTTCGACTCACCTGACGCTAGGAGTGTTTTGTTTTCCTCCTTGAATAGGCTCTGTTTTCACTATTTAGGCATATTGGACTAGGTTATTGGTCCCCTTACCATGCCTGGCACTAGGTGCATACTAGAATATTCACCTTTTGCAGGAAATCAACTTAAATTTGTACAAATTTGTCAAAAATACTTTTTACAAGAAAAATATCAAATAAGAAGGAATACACATAGTTTTACATTAAAAGTATTTCAAATTAACCTCAAATAATTAGAAAAATAGTGATAATTTTAGCTTCTATCAATAAGGTTTTTGGCCAAAAAAAAAAATGCAGATTAAAAATTTTGCTTCCTTAAAAACATGAACTATATAGTAGAAATGCTTTGCAACTTCAAAAGTGGTTTGCGACTTCAAGAGAGTGAGCAGAGGTCTTTTAAATCAACATAGAATGATAAAAAAAATGTTATGAAATAAAGATGGTTAGTTGAGATATTAAGGACAGGTTTAAATCAGAATCCAATGGTTATAAATAAGCCACTGATTTTAGCAAAAAAGATACAACATTTAAGGTTAGAAGATAGTGAAAATACAGTGAAGAAATTTAGGTAAATAGTACAAGAAAAGACTTAAGGATTTATAGTGGTTTGATAAAAAAATGATCAACATCCACTACCTTAAGTTGTCACTTAAGGATTTCAACACAACTCACTAAAAATCTTTTTCCAACTTAATGGTGGTAGATGACACCAATCTTACATAAAATGATCACCACACTTAGTTTTACTCGCAATCTCTTTAAATATAACAATCAATGCTCACCCCAACTGGGTTTTACCTCCTTGACCTTGATACAAAGTGGATTTGAAAGAGAGTACAAAGATAGCTCACATATTGAGCAGAATATGAGCAACTAAGTACCAACACCTTTTACTTTTGGAATAATTTTATTTCACTTTGAAGAACAAATAAAAAGGGAGATTTTAATATTTTGAAGTGCAAGAGTGTTTCTGGGAAATATAGCACAAAAATCTGCTTCAAAATTAAGTTCTAAAGACTTTTATAGTAGCCAAACCCGAAGTCCCAACGGCTAGTAACAACTAGTTACTTTCTGCTAGGATTTTTAGGATTTTGGATTCACAAAGTGGAAGGATATTCGTCCAAAATGACAATTTTTTAAGCAGAAACATTTTAAAAAAATGCTACATATTATTGGATGAAGTTTTGGATTCGGAGGTCCATCCAAACTACTCAATCCAAACATTTGAAGACCTACTCTTTGAAATCATTTTATTTGTGTGCTTCAAGGTAAAAACTGTTAGTGTTGTGCCCTAGAGGCAATTACTTGTACATTGTATATGACACATTTTACTTTAGTAAAAGGCATTATTTATCTTACAGTTTCTTTTGTTTACTTATAAGTAATATAATTGTTCGATAAAATCCCTAGTACAACACTGTGTTAAGGAAATCATGATAGAGATCATGATATGAGATTCCTACTACACTGTATAGTGTTAGTATTTAAATAATCCCTAGTCATAGTATTAATGAGACAAGACATCATTAATGCGTTAAGACTAGCATGTGTTAGATTTTCCGATTTGATCAGGCGGTGGTTCTCATATCCTTGAGTATTGAGATACTCAAAGTTAACACATGGATGCTTGTTAATGGAACAAGGTCATTGGATGAGCTAACTTTGAGATAATCACATGGATAACTATTTAGTGCCAGTGATATAATCTTAGTATAGCAAATGTGCAAGTATCCTTAGACTTGAGATCTCCAAGGTACTTTGTTTGTTGAGCATTGTACTTTGATTCCAATCTCCGGAGCCCGATCGAGGACCGCCTATGGGATGGATATTGGGTACATTGTGAGGTAAACGAAAGTAGTTGAGAGGGTCAATAAAGGATTCACCACTCCTAATAGTAGGGGCGAATATCTCACGGCCACTTGTAGGAATTACTACTCGAGAAGTCCTTGGCCAAGGCGATTGTGTATTGGAAATAGTTCCAATTGATACACATCTAGAGTAGTGGGTTCCTAGTACAAGTATTATTGTATTCAGGCCAGAATTAATTCTGGAAGGAGTTGGCACTAATTCTATATTCTAAACCGAATGAGATATTGTATGGTGAAAGGAGTTAATTGCACTAAAGTTTGTTATTGAAGGGTTCATGTTAAGCCACTTGACTTCCTGGACTCTTGGGTGGTCATGATGTATTGCTAGATACCGCTCATGATCTAGGAATATGGCTTTATTAATTGATGAATTAATAAACCAATCCTGATTAGAATTAATAGGATTAATTCTAATTAATTATGGATTATTAATCTCAAAGACGTATGGATTAATTCATGTTCTCTACCAATTGACTGGAAAACCTAATAGGTTACACACAATAGAGGATTATATATTCAAAATGTTATTTGATAACATAGTGGGGTTAATTGGGAGAAAGAGAAGTTGTTGTGGACAAATTATAATTAGTTATAATTTATGGTCCAAATTATAATTGTGAAAATTTGATGTTTCCAATTGCAATTAGGGAATTTTAATAGAATTAGAATTCTCAGTTTTAGCAGGATTTTTTCATTATATATATATATGATATAATCAAAAACCTAGCTAAGGTTGGAAAAACGGTCACTCTAGTCAACACAAAACCTTCTCTTCTTCTTCTCTCTCTCTCTCGATTGTTCTCGGGAAGAACCCTAGCTGCCATCTTTTTTTGCTAGCACTGGAAATTTTGGTGCTTGAGTATTCCTCTGTGTGGATTACTGTTAGAGATAATCACACACTGTGATTATAGTGGTTAGACGTTCCACTCTCATGAAGTTGGATCTAGAGGATTGCTGGATCGCGCCTCAACTTGAAGAAGAAATTTTTGTTCTTCGGATGATCAAACAAAGGTAAAAAGCTGTTACCTTTATTATCTTTATGTCCTGTTTTCCACACATAGGCAGGTCCTAGGATGGTATCTTGTTTGATCTTCCGCTGAGCCGTATAGGATACGAGCCTGAGATACCCAACAGTAGTATCAGAGACATGCTATGTGTGATCTATGAACATTGTTTTGGCATAAAAAACTATTTTCATGTATTCGTGTTTGTCTTTGTTCGCTATAAAAATCGTTTTCACTCGAGTCGAAATCGTTTCAAGCTTTGTGGGTTGGGTCCATAGCACAATATGATTGTGTAAAAGTTATAACATATTTCGAAAGGTGCTTTCTTTATGTGCTAAAAATTTTCTACAGAAAAATGTTTTCTTGAACATGGTTGTTGCCTTCCGTTTCATCTTGTGAATTTAATTTTTTGTTTTATTTTCTTTAAACTAACAAACTGGTTGTTGTTTTGAGCTTCAAAACAGAAAATTCTGCTAAGAATTGTTCTCATAGATCTGTTGTAGAAGATTAGGGCACCAAAAACTATTTCTGAAAATTTTTTTGAAAAATCGCCGCCACTTCCCGACTATAGCTGGTGCCAACTCTGGCCTCCAAATTGACGACAGTTCTGTTCTATTCACGATGTCCAGAAATCGTTTTTGGAAGAGAATTTTTTTTTTTAAACCAAAATAGAGTTGACATCGGCTCTGACTTCCAAACCGGCGCTGGTTCTGCTCTGTTTGCGACGTTCCAGCTATTTAAAAAAAAAATTATGGAATAGAATTTTGAAAGGGAAAATCTCATTGATGAGAGGTGGTAAAATAAAAACTTTTCCAAGGGGGCACTGCCCCTCTGACCTCCGCCCGCTGATCGGCCAGTAGGACCGTCGTTTTTGTTACTGGAGATAGGACCCAAAAGCATTTTCTCAAAATTAGTTTTGAGGCAAACAATTTTATTTTTCAAAATAGTGATTTTGGAATAATAAAAGAATATGTTTATTTTGTTTAAGCATAGTTAATGGCATGGTGGATGGTTATGAACTAAAACCAATTATATCTGTTCATACATTTTACAGTTTTGGTTTTTATGAAATAGGGCCTGCGAGTAACACCTCACTACCTAGGCCCAGCAGGGCCGGGGATGTCATCCCGTCCAAAGGACAAGAGGTCTTTATAAGTAGGTCACACAAAATAAAATAAAAGTAATACCTTAAAATTGAACTTATTACAACCCAAAAATACAAGTAAAAATCCAAAATAAATTGATTACTACTATCTCTCAAAACAACACATAAAATAAATAACATAAAGTTTTCAAAGCATGCAACAATTTTAGCTATTCATCTTCACAGTAGGATCGCCCTGAAAACATGGCATAAAAGGAGATGAGATAAAAATCTCAGTAAGCCCGTGTGTGCTTTGAATGTTTCAGGCAAAATAGTTCATGTATGCAAGTTGGAAAATTTTCATGAGGAAAAGTACTGGCAAGCATTAAATAATATTTAAAATAAAGAGTGGTGTTTTTCTTTTCAAACCATACATGTGCACAATAAATACAACCACTCAAATGGGTAGCCATGGGTTACCACACGTTGGGCCCCGTGACCATATATCAGTCAGAATGTCACACTTTGTGCAGACTGACAAAAGGTAGGTGTATGGCTTACCAAATGAGATACTCCTCCTTCTCTACACCCAAACTTGTGAAACCCCAGTCAAAACCAGTCTTGAAGTAAGGGGGTTGGGATACATATTATACTTTATTGCATGTTTAAATATATTTTTATATGATTTTCTGTGTTTTGGATTTGAGATTTATTGTCTTGAAGGCTTGGTTGTGGGTATTGCTTGAGAAGGGCAAAATAGTAATTTTTCTTGAGGTGGAAAAATGGAGATAGCTTGAGGATTGAATAGAAAATATATTTTTTTTAGAGGGGAAATAAGAACAAGAGTTGTTGTTGTGTAGCGGTTAGAGCCTTAGAATTATTTCTTGAGGTCTTGAGTTCAAATTCCATCATAGGAGCTTTAGCTTGGTTAAATTTTATTTTTACTTGGGAAGTAATAATTTCGGCTTTATGTGCTTGGAGTATGGCAGAGATGTTGTCCTAAGAGAGACATGTTAGGAGTATCCTCATTCTACTCCTTTGCCCTACACGAATTTCCTAAGGGGAATTCATTTCCCCTTGATCTTTGATTTTTCTTATTTCTCAACTCATTAGTTTGATCAAGTTGTTTTAGCCATTTCCTTTCCAAAAATTTCAGTAAAGTACTGTGGTTTTGTAGGATCAAAATGTCTTAGTGAAAGGCATCTTATGGTCTGAAAATGTGAAAGAGTTGTGGGAGATTCCAAGAGGATAAATCCCTCTAGTGAGCTTGCTAAAAATTCACTCTATCTAGGTTCATTTCCCCTCATGCATAAAACTGAAATTTTCCAGCTTTGTGTGCCTTCAAGGTGTCGAAATTCTTAACCATTATTCCCTCCCAAATGCTGCCAAAAAAAGGTCCTTTTGTTCAGCCTTGAATCTGAATTTTTCTCGCTATTTTCAGACTGCATAAAAGTGGTGCAAAACCAGAAAAATTCCTGTGCAAATCGTAGCTTTGGAGGTCCAAAACCAAGCTGTTTTCTTCCAGATATTGTTCAGCACCTTAGCCATGTTTTTCCTCCGTGAAGAAGGCTGGAAACCAGTCTTGAAAGCCCCTGAAATTCCCCTTCAAAATCTCTGCAAGCTGGCTGGAAAATGGCAGCCGAAAAACTATCCAGGAATTCCAGCCTAGCAAAAATCCTGTGCAGTCTAACTGTCCAGCTTTGTTTCCTAATTTTCTCCCAATCGAAACCCCATCCTTGTTCTGCATAAACTTCCCTTAAACATTTAGTAACTGAGCTCCATTATCTCCCTTAAGCTTCTGCACGAAATTCAGATATGGCTGCCCGAAAATCTCTCCAGCAAATCCCTGCAATCATTCTTGATTGATTACCAAATTCCAGCCACCTTAGTTTAGCAACCTTCCATAAAATATCTCTCAAATAACCCGACTTTTTCTTCACCATTATTCTCCTTATTTTTTGCCACCATAAGTGTGAAACCCCAGTCGAAACCAACTTTAGAGTAAGGGGGTTGGGATGCATATCATGCTTTATTTCATGATTAAATATGCTTTCATATGATTTCTATGTGCTTTGAATTTGATTTTTATTATCTTGAAGTCTTGTTGGTGAGTGATGTGTGAGAGGGGCAAAATGGTAATTTTTGCCCGAGGTGAAAATAAGGGGATAGCTTGTGGATTGAATAGAAAATAATTTTTCTAGTAGAAATAGCAACAAGAGTTGTTGTGGTTTAGTGGTTAGAGCTTTGTAATTAATTATTGAGGTCTTGGGTTCAAAGTCCATCATAGAAGCTTTAGCTTGAGTAAATTTTATTTTGCTTGGGAAAGGATGGTTTCGGCCTCAAGGGCCTAGATTAATGTGGTGATGATGTTCTAGGAGAGACATGATGGAAGCAACCTCATTTCACTCATTTTACTCTTCTCGAAATTCTTATAGGGAAAATCATTCTTCCTTGATTTTTAGTTTTCCTTAGTTTCAACTCATTGGTTTGATCAAGATGTTCTAGCCTTTTTCTTTCTAGAAAATTCATTAGAGTGCTGAGACCTTTTAGGATCAAAATGTCTTGGTGAAAGACTTCTTATGGTCTAAAATATATGGAAGAGTTGTGAGGAATTCCATGAGGAAAATATCTCTACTGAACTTGCTGAAATTTCACTTCAAATTAGTTCCCCTTCCTTCATGGCATGTGCAGAAAATTTTCCAGCTTGTTGTACCTTCAAAAGGGCAAAAATTCTAGCTCACATTCCCTCCCAAATGCTACCAGAAAAATGGTCTTTAGGATCAGTTTGAAACCTGAAAGTTTTGGCCTAATTTCGGACTGCACAAGCTATAGCAAAACAGGAAAAAATTCATGTACGAAAATCAGCTTTGAGAGATCCAAACCAAGCTGTTTTCTCCCAGATTTTGTGCAGAACCTTAGCCATATTTGTCCTCCATAAATAAGGCTAGAAACCAGCCTTGAATACCCCTGAAATCTGCTTCAAAACTCGCTGTAAAATGGCTTTGAACAGCAGACGAAAATCTGCCAGAAAAATCACTGTGCAGCGAAATTTCTGTGCAGATTTTTGTCCAACTTGTTTCCTATCTCTCTTCCAGCCAAAACACCAACCTTAATCTGTCAAAACCTTCCTTAAACCTCCATCAACAAAGCTCCATTGATCCCCTTGAACTTCTGCACGAAATTCCATTAATGGCTGTCCAAAAATCTCTCAAGCAAATCCCTGCAATTTAGCTTGATTGGTTTCCAAAATTTCAGTCATCTTATTTAGTAACCTTCCATAATATTTTGTTCAATGGACCATGCTTCTTCTTCACCATTAAGCACCCTACTTTCGGCCACCATAAGCTTCCATAAACCAGCATTAATCCCACCAAAATTCTGCTCAAACAATCAGTCATGGCAGATTTCCAAAAGCTGTCCAACAATCAAGATATCCTTGGAATATTTAGTTTCCAAATTCACTTCCTAAAAATATTCTTCAAAGATTGTAACAACTAACCTTTCCCTTTCCCTTCCAAATCAGAGAATCAACCTCCTAAACCCTACAGAAATTCGTCCACCCTTATCTCTCACAAAAATTCAGCAGCTGCGCATTACCATCTCTCGATTTTCTTCAACCTTCAAGAACATACACTATACCAAGAACACCTACTACTTCCTTTCACCTAATACCTCTCCAAATCACTTCAAACTACCTCTAAAAATTCCAGATTTCATCTATTCATTGCTGTGAGTCCATCCGTACCATTTTTAACATCAAACTCCAAAATCCAACTAGCACTTTTGGATCAAAAACCAGAAATTTCTGTTAAGGTCAAGAACACCTTCAAGGTAAATTTATTCTAACAACTTCATCTTCTCCAATCTTGATCTCTAATGAGAACCTATGCGAATAAACATACTAATGATTTCTTTTCTCTCTCTCTCTCTCTCTCTCTCTCTCTCTCTCTCATGGCCGAAAATTCCCCTCTCTTGGCCGAATGACTTTTTCTCCCATGAACATGCTTTCGCCATCTCCCATGGACAAAGTTAGACATCTAGGAGTTGAGATCTACTCTAAACTCCTTCAAAGCATTCATCAACCAAGTAAGTGCCTTCAACCTTTCTTTTAAACTCTAGATTCATGTCTCTAGGATGATGATGATAGTAGGTGGATGGCGATAGGATTTAAGTATATATATATATATTGTTGAGATTGAAGCATGAATGTATGTATGAATATGAAGGAGATGGGATTTATGCATGGATGGATTATCTTGGTCGATTGTATGATGATTTGAGATTTAATGCATGTCTCCATGTCATAGGTAGTATTTGTGATGAAGTATGCTAGAGATTATGTCACCTTTGGTGAATAGGATTTATATTCATGTTGGATTATTGAAGCCATGATCTTATTTATGCTAGTAGGGGTTAGATCATGTTTTGATAAATTGAGATCTATGCTTGTATGCATGATTTGGATGATTTGATGAATTGAAGGGTTGTATATGTTCATGATTGTGGTTAGCTATAGGAATATGATCATGATCTAGTTGTCCCTAAGCTAAATTTTATTTCATTAATAAAATATTTAATAATATGATTTTTCTAGTAAAATTTTGAAAACCATGGGAAAATGTGGATTTGGTCTTTTATATAAAATAGTGATATTCTAGTCAAATAAATAATAGTTTTTGCTGGAATATATATATATATATATATATATACATACATATATATATAATTTAAAATGATAAAATCAATTAAAGCCTTTTATGGAAATAATTATAATTAATAAAATATTTATTACTAAAAATTTAATTATTATCTTTTAATCAAAACCCATTAAGGATTTGCTTATTATTTTTCAAGCAAGACTCATTAAATTTATTTTCAACAAATTTTAGCTATCAATTATTTTCTAACAACTAAATTATTAATAAATCATTATTTTACCTAATACTACCTTGGACCCTTTTTCAAATAAACCATAATTTATTTTTAGCAAGATTTAAACCTTCAACTTTTTGTACCTATTTCCCAAACTCTAGTTATTTTAATATCAAACTAGAATTATTTTATAAACCTTTTTATTTATTATTGAGCCTTAAAGCTTGGGACACTAGGGATATGATTGTAGTAAGTTGAGTTGGTTTTATTTGAGAAAGTGAGTCTTTGGCTTGAGTTTGATTGTGGTTTGTATTTACCCTATGCGGGGTTAGGTCAGCTGTTGGAGACCTTTGTTGTGGGCAAGGATCAGGTAAGCTCCTGCATAAAACATATTTGATGAAAAATGATTTTTTTTATGGCAAGCCAAATGTAGAGTGCATGGTCACTTATTTCTGCAAAGGCAATTGAGGATTATTTCCATTCTCATTTTAGACAAATAAATTATTTGCAAATCAAGGGGCGGCTTTACTTAAAACCTAAAACTCTTTCTAAAACCGAGCTTTGCCCCAAACTTTGGAAAACCTTAATTGCCATTTTCAAGTGGAACTGTGTTTTGTTCATTTTCTCCCCAAGTGGGATATGTTACGTTGAGTACTCAACGGGGGTAGGCTAGTAGTACTAGTTTTGAAGAGCAAGAGTGAGTCTTCCGCGGGAGGCTACCTCCGGAAGATAAGCTCAACTTAGAGAAACGTCGGTACTACTTAGTCGAAGCACCGAGCTAGCGGCTTGTTTTATTTCGACCAAGTGATCGTGTTTTGCGTATATGGATACTCGGTTGTTGTTTGGGTATAGAGAAGGAGGAGTATCTTGCCCGGTAGGCCGATCACCTACCTTTTGTTAGTCTGCACAAAGTGTTAGGCATTCTGACCGGCAGTATGCACAAAGTGTTTGGCATTCTGACCAATTATGGGGCCCAACGTTTGGTAACCCATAATCCTTTCTTTCGAGTGGTTGATCTTATAAATTATGTACGGCTAGATAAGCCCAAAACACCACTCTTGCTTTTGACTAGTATTTATTGCTTGCCAATATTTCTCTTATAAAGATTTCATACTTTGCATCCACGAACTGTTTTCACTGAACACCCAAAGCACACACGAACTTACTGAGATTTCTGTCTCATCACCTTTTTACCAAGATTTCAGGCCGATCCTGCTGTGGGGATGAGTAGCTAGTGTTATCTGCCTTGGAAGAGAATGTGTCTTTTGATTTTATGTATTGCTTTGGGGAGACGAGAGTGAATAATTTTATTTATGGATTTGTTTCCTTTTGGGAATTCGTGAATTTATTCTTGGGTTGTAATAAATCTTAAGTTGAAGTATTATTTTTATTATTTTTATTCCGCTATTTTATTTGTGTGACCTCGTTATAAAGACCCCTTGTCTTTTGGACAGGGCGACATCCCCGGCCCCGGCAGGCCTAGGTAGTGGGGTGTTACAATAAGCCTCCTTAAACCAGCTTTCAATCAACTAAAATACTGCTCAAAACAGTCGGCCATGGCAGACTTCCAAAGCTCTCCAATAATCAAGATATTCTTGAATATTTAGTTTCAAAATTTGCTTCCTAAAAATATTCTTCAAGGATTTTAACAACTAGCCTTTCCTTTTCCCTTCCAAACCAGAGAGCCATCTTCCTAAACCCTACATAAAATTTAGTAGACCTAGTTCTCATAGAATTTCGGCTGCTGCAAAACAAAATCTCTCAAATCCCTTCAACCTTCAAGAGCACACACAACACACTAAGAATGCCTACTCCTTCCTTTCACCTAATACCCCTCCAAACCACTTCAAACCTTCTCTAAAATTTTCAGATTTAACCTACTCGCTACCGTGAGTCCATCAACACCATTCTTAATATCAAACTCTACAAACCAATTTGCTAGTTTGGATAAAAAAAACCAGAAAATTCTGTGAAGGTTCAAGAACACCTTCAAGGTAGGTTTGTTCTAACAACTTCATCTTCTTCAATCTTGATCTCTAGTGAAAATATATATGAATAAACATGCTAATGGTCTCTCTCTCTCTCTCTCTCTCTCTCTCTCTCTCTCTCTCATGGCCGAAACTCTCTTCTCTTGGCCGGATGGCTTCTTCTCCTATGGCCATGCTTTCTCCATCTTCCTTGGACGAAGCTAGGCATCTAGGAGTTGAGATCCATTCTAAACTCCTTCAAGGTATTCCTCAACCAAGTAAGTCCCTTCAATATTTCTTTTAAATTCTAGATTCATGTCTCTAGGATGATGTTGATAGTATGTGGATTATGATAGGATTTGAGTATGTATTGTTGAGATTAAAGCATGAATATATGTATGATTGTGAAGGAGATGGGATTTATGCATGGAAGGATTATCTTGGTTGATTGAATGATGATTTGGGGTTTGATGCATGTTTCCATGTCATAGGTAGTATTTGTGATGAAGTATGCTAGAGATTATGTCACCTTTGGTGAATATGATTTATATTCATGTTGGATTATTGAAGCCATGATCATATTTATGCTAGTAGAGGTTAGATCATGTCTTGATAAATTTAGATCTATGCTTATATGCATGATTTGGATGATTTGATGAATTGAAGGATTGTATATGTTCTTGATTGTGGTTAGCTATAGAAATTTGATCATGATCTAGTTGTCCCTAAGCTAATTTTTATTTCATGAATAAAATATTTAATAATATAATTTTACTAGTAATTTCGAAAAACCCTAGGAAGGGTAGATCTGGATTATTATATATAATAAGGATATTTTAGTCAAATAAATAATAGCTTTTGCTAGAAAAATAATATATATATATATATATATATATTACTTAAAATAATGAAATCAAATAAAGCCTTTTATGGAAATAATTATAATTAGTAAAATATTTATTACTAAAATTTTAATTATTATCTTTTAATCAAAACCCATTAATAATTTATTTATTATTGTTCAAGTAAGACTCATTAGATTTATTTTCAACTAATTTTAGCTATCAATTATTTTCTAACAACTAAATTATTAATAAATCATTATTTTATTTAATACTACCTAGGACTCTTAATCAAATAAACTCTAAATTTTCCTTAGCAAGATTTAAACTTTCAACTTATTAGAATTTTTTTCCCAAGCCATTAATTATTTTAAATATTAAATTAGGCTCAACTTATAAACCTATTTATTTATTGTTTGGCCTTAGAGCTTGGGACACTAGGGTCATGGTAGTAGTAAGTTGAGTTGATTTAAAATTGAGGAAGTGGATTGTGGCTTGAAATTGATTGTGATTTGTATTTGCCCATACGGGGTTAGGTCAGCTGTTGGAGACCTTTTATTGTGAGCAAAAATCAGGTAAGCTCTTGCATAAAACCTGATTGATGTGAAATGTTTATTATGGCAAGCCAAATGTAGAGTGTATGGACACTCATTTATGTAAAGACAATTGAGGGTTGAATTCTTTCTTATTTCAAAGAATTGAATTATTTAAAGATCAATGAGCAAATTTAATCAAACTCAAAACTCTTTCTAAAATTGATTTTTACAAAGACTTTGGAAACCCTTAAATTGTCATTTTCATGTGGAAAAGTGTTTTGTTCATTTTATCCCAAGTGGGAAATATTGTTGAGTACTCAATAAGGGTGGACTACTAGGGCTAATCTTTGAGAGGTTAAGGTAAGTCTCTCAGTAGGTGGCCACCTCTGAGGGGTGAGTTCTTCCCGGATAAGACGTCAGACCAGTAGGTCGTGCCGGTCCAAGCTAGCAGTGTTCTTTCAGTTAAGTGACTGTGTTTTGCCAGAATGGACACCCGGTTGTTGTTTGGGTATAGAGAAGGAGGAGTATCTTGCCCAGTAGGCCGATCACCTACTTTTGTCAGTCTGCACAAAGTGTGGCATTCTGACCGGCAGTATGCACAAAGTGTGGCATGCTGACCATGCGGTTATGGGGCCCAACGTGTGGTAACCCATGACCATTTCTTTTGAGTGGTTAATTTTATTGATTATTTATGGTTGGAAAAGCCAAAACACCACTCTTGCTTTTGACTAATGTTTATTGCTTGCCAGTGATCTCTTATAAAGAATTTTATACTTTGCATTCACGAACTATTTTCTCCCGACACTTAAGCACACACGGACTTACTGAGATTTCTGTCTCACCACCATTTTTACCATGATTTCAGGTCGATCCTGCTGTGGGGATGAGTAGCTAGATATTGCCTATTTTGGGAGAATTTTCTGATGATTTATTTTGTGTAATGTTTGGGGGAGATGAGAGCGGATGAATTTTATTATGAATTTGTTTTGGGTAATCTTGGATTGATTTCTTGGATTTATTATTATTATTTTTTGGGATGTAATAAATTTTAAATTCAAGTATCATTTTTATTCCACTATTTTATTTGTGTGACCTAGTTATAAAGACCCCTTGTCCTTTGGATGGGGCGACATCCCCGGCCCTGGCGGGACTAGGTAGCGGGGTGTTACAAAACTTACCGGTTGTCCACTTCGGAAACACACAGTCCACATGACTGAAACTTGCTAGCTCGGACCGGCATAACCTACTGGACTGGCATCCTATCCAGGAAGGACTCACCTCTCAGAGGTGGCCACCTACTGAGGGACTTATCCTAACCCTTCAAGGACTAGTCCTAGTAGTGTACTCTTATTGAGTACTCAACATTGATTGTCCTACTTAGGAGAAAACTGATAATACATTGCTTTATTTGGAAATAGCAATTAAGGATTTCTAAAATTCTTGTCAAAGTTGGGTTTTAGAAAGTGTTTAGTATTTGTGCAAAACTACTTGTTTAAATTTTCAAAAGATTTGTTTGACTGAAATAAAAAGGAAACGGTCCTTAATTGCCTTTACAAAATGAGTGTCCATACACTTCGCATTTGGCTTGCTATAGTAACCTTTTATCTTCAAATAAGTTTATGCAGGAGCTTACATGATCCTTTATTTGATCAAATTCAAAAATCTTCCAAAGCTAACCTAACCCCGCCTGGGGTAAACACAAGTCATAATGTTATACTCAAGCTATATTCGCTTCATTGGCCAATACAGTTGGAATAATAGATTCATTTTCTTGGTATATAAGGGCTCACACCATTAGACCTAAATGCTACCCTTCTCGGGTCCATTTAATAATACTCAGCAAGTTTTGTGGAATCTCTCAACTAATTGGGTTGTGTTTAGTGAGGGAAGGAATGACTATTTATAACCATCCTTACTTGCCTCTTCGAAAAGCCAAAAGACAAGTGGCTCTTCAGAAAAGCTAAAGCTACATAGTAAAAAGACTTTTTGAAAAGCCAAAAGACAAGTGGCTCTTCGGAAAAGCTAAATCTATTTAAAGTAGTGGGGACACAATTCCACTTACTTTACTAAGACGCATCCCAGCAGTTTTTCTTTCTAGTTGGAAAGTAGTGAGTAAAGTGGGATTCACAAAAGACCAGACTCAAGATTCTAGTATATATTCCCATCTATGAACTAATTTGTTACTTATCAGATTATAGATACTAAATGTATGCCTAATCCAGTATTCTAAAATCTCTACTTCTCCTAATTCTATAGTATCATGGACTATTGAAATCAAAGGTCTTTTTTTAGGTACATTTATGATTTCAATATCATACTTCATGATGATTTTTTTGTTTTCTTTTCTTCAAGTACTACTACTTTGCACAAGTCAGATTCCGTCATATGATCACTACAGTGAGATAACTGCCTGTCTTTAATCATGGTCCGTAGCTTTGGATAATTTTTCTCAGGAAGATAGAACTTAAATAACATTCCGTGCTCCATAAGTTTGCTCACAGATAGTTCTAAACCTAACATATTCTTATCCACCCAAGTAAGGATGGTTATAAATAGCCATCCCTTCTCTTACTAAACACAACTCAATTAGTCGAGAGATTCCACAAAACTTGCTGAGTATTATTAAATGGTATCAGAGCTTTAGTTTAGAGTTGGTGTAAATTACTAGATTGGTGTGGATTACTCCCCTGTATCAGTAGTACCGGAGTCTGTAAACATCTATATTGTAATAAGGTAATAATATATTATGGAGTAGTGAGATCCTTGATCTCTTAAGACTCTCCAGTTTGATGTAATCGACTTCTTGTTTATTTGTGAATCTAGTATTTTAGCTTATACTTCTTTTCCATATAAGAGTAGGTTGGCTGAGAAATAATGCCAAGTATATTGAGTGTCTTCGTTCATGAGGCATGAAAACACTCTATGTTCAAGACGATGGCTTGCCATCAGAAGCTCACGTATAAGGCATAATTATTTTTCTTGCCAAGTACTCATTGTCTTTGTTAGAATAACAAGCATGCTGATAAAGATTATGTTACGTGAACTATTATCTTAATTCTGCGGTTATTACTTGTGCTTGTGGTGTAAAGTTGAAAGTATTGGTGGAAGGGCAAAAGAATCTAGAGGCTTCGTATAAGACCCGAGAGGAGCAGCATTTAGGTCCAATGGTGTGAGCCCTTATATACCAAGAAAATAAGACTGATAAGCCTAGGATTTTTGATGAAATTCATACCTATTATTAATTGATAATTCATATTCTTCTTCTTGTCCTCACAATTGTGACTGATAATGTTGAAACTTAATCCCTCATATTGCTAAATAACATTCCG